>CAUHTR010000484.1:0-114136 GCA_959609185.1 Schmidtea polychroa | reverse complement strand
GGGGTGCAAAATTGTAATTTTACAAATTCACGTGTAGCTAGCAAAATAAAAAACTAATCTTAAAAATTCATTTTGGTTAGTAAATTTTTTATTCCCTAAACATTTTTTAAATGTTTGTATAATATAAACCATAGCAGCAAATTAATTTTTGTATTTTTTCTACAATTACAAAAATTCAAATGCGTTTCTAGTTTCTATAGTGATTTTTATATTTCCTCGAAATTTGTTGACTATTACAAGTTTGAATTTTTGTGTTGAATATTAAAAGTTAAATATTAATAATAAAATAATTAATACAAGTTAATTTTACAAGTTTAGTTGAATATTTATATTCTAATTATTAGAATATAATTTGGTACATTAAAGTCAAATCCAAAAGGTAAGCTAAAATATAGCAATAATAGATAGAAGTTTAATATTTTTTTAGTATTTTTTTCAAAAATTTAATTTAGTTTACGCCATGTCAAAGAAACGATGTTGGAATGACGATTATGTTCGTTATGGTTTTACATTTACAACGGAGAAGGATGGAACGCAGCGACCACAATTTATTCTGTGCTGCAATAAATTTTCAAACGCCAATCTCAAGCCGTCGAAACTAAATGAGCATTTTACCAAACATCATGGTGGTGTAGATGCTGGCCATGATTTTGAAAGTTTGAAATCTAAACGAGTTCGATTTGATAAAAGTGGAACTATCACAACTTTTGGATTTATATCACACGAAAAGCCGCTGTTGCAAGTGTCTTATCAAGTTGCATATATCTGTGCCAAGAAGAAGAAACCACATACAATAGCTGAAGAACTTGTAAAGCCTTGTGCATTAGAAATGGCTAAAATAGTGTTGGGTACTGAAGCACAACAAAAGCTTCAACATATCCCTTTGTCAAATGACGTAATCCGTACTAGAATTTCTGATATAAGTAAAGACATCTTACAACAAGTAATTGAAGATATTAAAGCTAGTAATGTCCCAGTGGGTATTCAATTGGATGAATCTACAGATGTTGAAAATTGTTCTCAGCTGATGGTGTTTGTACGATATGTAAAAGAAAAAGAAATTGTTGAAGAATTTTTGTTTTGTGAACCATTAGAATTGACTACAAAAGGAATTGATATATTTAATAAAGTCAAAGACTTTTTATTACAATATGAGATACCGATGAACAAAATAGGATCAATTTGTACTGATGGAGCTCCTTCCATGTTAGGCAAAAATTCTGGATTTGTAGCGTATGTAAAAAAGGAAGTGCCTCACGTTACAATTACCCATTGTATTTTACATCGACATGCGTTAGCTACAAAGACATTGCCTGAAAAATTAAAGAAAACATTAATCACTTCAGTCAAAGTTGTAAATGTTATCAGAGGTCGAGCTTTAAATCATCGTCTCTTCCGTGCTTAATGCTAAGAACTTGGCGCCGAGCATACTGTCCTTTTATTTCAAACAGAAGTAAGGTGGCTATCGCGTGGACGTATGCTAAATCGTGTGTACAAATTGCGAAGTGAAATAATGCATTTTCTTAATAATCAAGGCAGTAGTTTAGCTGATGAATTCAGCAATAGAGATGCTATAATTCAGCTAGCGTATTTGGCAGACATATTCACGCACCTTAATGAATTAAATATTTCAATCCAAGGATTTGGAGTGAACACTATAACAGCGAAAGAGAAGTTGACTGCGTTTAGTCGAAAACTTTCAATTTGGATTAACCGTGTTGACAAGATAAATTATGCTAACTTTCCTTTGCTTGAAGAAGTTCTTGTTTCAGATGATGAAAGAAACAATATTACCACCGAAATTAAAGATCATTTGCAAAAGTTGAGCGAATCTTTTGAGGGATATTTTGCTACTGGAGATATATATATATATATATATATATATATCAGAAAAATGGATATTAGATCCATTTATTTATAATCTGGACTCAATGGATGACAGTAATTTATTGAAAGATGACCTTGTTGAACTACGGACAAATGGACGTAATCAAATGGAATTTGAAGCAGAGAATTTGGAAAATTTCTGGTGTGTTCAAGTAATGTCATATCCACGATCAGCTAAAATAGCACTTCAGCATCTTGTTCCATTTGCCACAACATATTTGTGTGAGATGGGATTCTCGTCACTTCTACATATAAAAACAAAAGCTAGAAATAGACTTAATGCTAGTAATGATATGCGTGTAGCTATTTCAAAAAAGATTCCCCGGTTTTCAAAAATAATTGAGGAAAAGCAACAACAAAAAAGCCATTAATAAAAACTTTGATAATTTATAATTGATTATTTCAGCTAACAATGAAAATTTATAAAAAAATTGTTACGCACATAAAATTAATAAAAAATATGTTTTGCATAATGTTTGTTTTTTAATTTATATAACTCAATAATTTCTAGTAAGGGGTACGAGAATATTGTTTGAAAATTTTAGGGGTGCCGGTAGCTAAAAAGGTTAAGAACCACTGTTCTAGATAGACAGGTATGAGAGCGATAGGGTGATTAGAAATTGAATTATTGCATTTGGTGTCATCGAGTTTACTAGTAAGGTAATATTTAGACGTGATATAAGAAGGTGTGTGATAAAATTCAAAAAAAATGTGTATGCGTAACTGAAATTCATTACGTCATCAGAATCGATATCGTTTTGGTCTTCTACTGTCACCACTGTTTACTCACCAGAGTATGCAATCGAAAAATTGTCGGAATTCTCTAAATGTGAATGCTCGCTAGAAGAAGAGTCGGAAATAATCACCTGTCATCTCCACGTGCGAGGGATGGTCTCCTTGACGAATGTATATTTATGTTATTCTCATGGAATTTATGCTACGTTGAAAAATTCCCACTATCTCTGGTAATTGGTGCTAAATATTTATACAAATCCCTATAATCTATTTTCCTCAGACATCACCCATTTCTAATGTATTTTGATATCAATTCAAGATTTTTGATTTCAATTTCGCGTCGTAGACTAGTCTGAAGACCTGTCAAATATTGATTAATTGCGCAGATTATTGCTGATTTTGTTTATGGTAAAATCATGATTTTACGATATTGATTCGATAGTAAGTGATTCGGTCGCAAATATCTGTCAGCTGGTTTGCGATCAGCATCCATTAAAGTGCAGGTTCTGCACGATCAGCGATTAAACCCTTGAGTCTACGTTGTATTACGAGAAGTCGCTCTTTTCATGGAGTAAACGATAAAAAAAGAAGAAAACCAACTCCCTTCAAGAAGTGTATTATGCGATCGAATATAAATCCCTCTCTCTAATTCGCAGGAAATCTGGACGGATTTTTTCACCACTATTACCATTATCACTGCCATTACTGTGCCAAAGAACTGTTCACTATTCACGATCTGCCGGGTTTATCTTTACCCCCACTTTATCGTTCTCTACTCCGGTGAGCAATTATCCAGCAAGACGATCTGTGCCCTATCGATACAAGTATCAACAGTTCTAGACGTCCTCCTGACTAATCTCATCACCACATTTTATTAAAAGAATCACATCAAAGTAAGCATAATTATTATAGAACTAAAATTTACAATAATGAAATATAGATCGATTGGATTGGAGTTTCTCACTCATTCTCGTCACAAAAATTTTATGCTACCATACCGCTATCTCATGATCATCATATTCCTATCAATTTCTTCTACTAAAACTATTTCTATTATAGCATTTTCTCGGAATTAAACACCTCTATCTTCCCCAGCTAATCATATTATACCTCAAATCGATCCTCAATATTTCAATGTCATGTTCCCTATTCATTTCGTTGTCCATTCATACATCAATCCGATTTTCTGATTCCCTTCTAGCGGACTAGTCGATTCATATCCAATTTTTATCAAAATCCAAGCAATCCCTACCACTACCTCATCGTTATCCCACATCTCATTTCCTCTCACGCTAGTTCTGGATTTCCCGAATGACTTGGGATAAAATTTCATCGAGCGCTTCTTCAATTTTCTTCAAAAGAATGCTGACAAAACAAATCAACCTCTCCATTTCAATCGATCTGATGAGATTTTATCTGATCCCTGCATTTCACGCTCTAATCGTTCATCCTAATCGTTCATTCTTATATCATTATTACATAAATGTTTTAGTCAAAAGAAAAGAGACTTGTCTAATAAAATTTAATTTTACCATTAACATATAATATTACATGACATAAATTTATACTTAAATATATACCAAACAAAAACAAATAAAAATAAAATTTTACATTTTCAGTGCTTCTTGAGTCGGTAAATCGTCGGTGGTAGTCGCAATAAGGTGGTTGTGAGTTATCGAAAATCGCTGTCCTGGTTGCTGGCTAAGTCGAATGCCTATGACTCCTAAGATGTTGTAACTAAATTTTAAAATTAAAAACTAGTTAATGTACTGAATTCTTTACCTAAATTTTAAAATTAAAAACTGGGGGAATAAGCCGCTCTATTTTCTTATATACTGAATTCTGTCCAATCAGAATCCAGTAAGGTTGTATTATTGTATTTTTTCTCGTTTTTTCTCTTTTTTATTCTTTTCTTATGTTTTATTTATTATTTTTGGTGATTTTCTTAATAAATAATTTTAATATTCTCATTTTCTTTTCTTTTGTTGGTTTTTAGGGTATTTTCTCGTGATTTTATATTTTACTTTCTTTAAATATTATTTCTATTTGGGTTTGCTATTATTTTTTAATTTTTCTTTATTTTTCTATTATTTTTCTTTCTTGGGGTAATTACTTAGGGTTTTTATTAATTTTTTTTCGTTATTTTTATTTCTGATTATCGGTTCTCCTATCTCCATCTTTACTTGGCTAATTCCCCACCTAACTTAATTCTTATTTGGTTATTTTATATGGGGATTAGGACTCACTGAGTTTTCAACCCAAAAATTACTTTAATTTAAAAATTTGAACCATAATTTACTTCATTTAGCTCATATTTTACTTTAATTTATAATTTAAGACCTTAATTTACTTAATTAACTAACATTTTGCATGACCAAAAGTAGGGCTTCGATGGAACAAAGACATTATTTTTGAAAATATTAATATTTAACTATGAGTCATTGTCTTTGTTCTAGCGGAGCCCTGTTATTTGATGAATCATCGGATGAGTCATTATCTTTGTTCTACAAAAAATTTATTTTTAAAAAAATAATTTTTAGGAGGGGGAGGTATGTCTTTGCTCCAGTGGAGCCCAGTTTTAGCGGTGCCCAATCCATCTACTATAGGTTAAATTTTGATGATGATATTGAATTATTGATATTGACTAATGATTTTCTCAATAATTTTCTAAGAATTTCATGTTGACTGAAAGAATATTTTAAAATTTAAGGTTTTAATGGTGCTTCTAATAATTTAATTAATTTCCTGATAATTAGCTGTATTTTATTGAATTGTTTTTAAATTTTAAATAAAAATTAATTTTAATGACAGTTAGGTTAATAATGAAGTGATAGAATTAATTTTTGATGATGACTTTGTGATGGTATTGTATTTGACTAAATAATTTTTTCAATAATTATATTTTCTAAGAATATTTCCATTTACACATTGATGAACTTAAATATTAAAAAACATAAGCTAAGAAACCAGTTAACCTTATCAAGGATAGATATTTAAAATTTATTTGAAAATTATTGTGGAATATACTGAAATTTGTGATTTAGTTTGCTATAATTGCTTGAAAATGATTGGTTGAATCGTTGAAGAATTATGATCAAATAATATATATCATCTCTAGTTAGGTATTTGATGGGTGAAATATTTGTAGAAAATATTGATTTTTGGTCTTTTAGTAGGCACTTATTATTTAGCTTCTAAATTATTTCAATGAAAGAATGTTTGCTGTCTGTAACAGTTAATGAAAATTCATATTTTTGAAGTTCTCTAAGTATTGTAAGATGATTGACTGAATTAAAGGGATATAACCTCAATTGGGTAGAATTAAGGGATATAGTCGGTTAGATATTGATGTTTAAAAGAGTAGAAATATTTGGTGAGAGATCGGTTAAGATGGGAATTTATGATTTTTAAAGGAGATTTAGTCTGTTGGGTTTAATGAGGGATCGGATATGGTGGGAATATTTGATTTTTTAAAGGTGATGTTGGTAAAATATCAATTTTTTAAGGGAAATTGCAATACATTAGTCAGTTATGAATCAATAATAATGTGAAATTATATCGTTTTATTAGGTTGTGATGAATGCACTAAATTAATTTATGGTTTACTTTTTGAGCAATGTTTTATTAATTGACCAATTTATTTTGTTTTGACAAAAAAATCTTTACAGATAATTGGGATTGATATCAACTTTAAATTATTTTTATCTTTATTTAAGAAGTTATAGGCAGACAAAAGTTGAGAAATATTGACTTAAAAGTTTTGTACATCGACCAAAGAAAATTGATCTTTATTGGAAGAAATTTATCAGGTGATTTGAATTAGAAATTAAATCTGTTGAATATCGGTAAAATATGATCATTTGAAGAAATATATTTTGTGAGGAGTTAAAATTAAAATACTAAATTAAATTAGTTCATGATTAAAATTTGTAAAGTTTTAATTGAAACTTAAATTATTTTAAGATTGAAATGATAATTGAAAGTTTAAAATAATTTTTAATAAAATTGAAATTCAAGTATGAATGCGATGGTATGTTGATATTTGGTTGAAATTAAAATTTAGAAAATGTCCCAAGAATATTTGTTTATATAATCAGATTTAATGAAATATAATTTTGGATTTAATAGTCTTAGTAATTTATTTTGATGACCGAAGAATTAAATGTTATAGCTTCTAACATGGCGACCATTCCAACGGATCTGCTTATTGGAAGATTACTTCCAGAAAAATTCCACAGAGGAGATGACCTCGAATTATTTATCAAAGAATGTCAGAGGTTCTTTGAAATAACGAAGACACCAGTGAAGACCCAAATGGTACTAGTTATTACACTTTTGGACAGGACTTTGATTGAAGAATATGAAACCGCAGAAGGTAAAACCGTTGAACAGAAATTAAGAGCAGCTTTTCATCGACCAACGTCATTGATTGATGATTTAAGAGAAGCCTTGAACTACGAGCAAGGTAACGAATCAGCGGAAATATTTATAGAGAAAATATCAAAAATGACTAAAAAATTGGCCTCACACACTTGGAATGAGGAAGAAATTCAGAAATGTTTATTGACACATTGTGTAAGAGATAAAGAAGTCAGGAAAGAAATCGAAATGAAAGATCTCAAAACGGCGGAACAAATTAAAGAAACTATAAAGAAGATAGAAAAAGTTAACAAGGTTATTGAACAAGTAAACACGGTGAGATCAATACGACCTACAACTGGGGGAAGAACTTATAGAGATGTAGTACAAGTTGGAGCCACGAAGAGAGAAATCAACGAATGGAAACCAGAGACAAGAGTTAAAGTGATAGAATGCTGGACGTGTCAAAAACCGGGACACAGTAGCAGAGAATGTAATATAAAAAGAAGATTTCAATGTTATGCATGTGGTGTTGAAGGTCACATACGAAGAGAATGCCCAACAATCAAATGTCATAGATGCAATGCACGAGGACACAAAGAAAGAGAGTGCTACACAAATATGGAAAGACGAAATCAAGGAAAAGATCGAGACCAAAGGAAGATGTCAGGAGGAAGAATTCAAAGAAATACCTATCAACAAAGGGAAGATATGTATCAATCAAGGAACGTACATCAAAGACAATGGGGAAACCAACAATATAACAGAAAAGATATTGCAGCTATCGAGTCTGATGATGAGATGATGAATACAAAACAGTCAAGCCAGCCAGACGAGTATAACAGGGAGAATGACCCAAACGAGCACGCTCCGTCAAACGGGACATTGATCGGAGCAATTTACTAAGTAATATTGATTTCAACCAAAGAATGAATGCTAACGGTATGTGTAATTTAAGTATGTATGATGATTGTATGATTGATAAAGATTGTAGTGTTTTTGAACGTGATATTAATAATAATAGTAGTGTAGAAATTAAAAAGTCGAATGATAAGGAAATTCAGAAAAAATTTAAAGAGGAGTGTAAAGTAAATGAATTAGTAAAACACGAGGAAAGAACTATAGAGAAAATTTACAAATTCCTCAAGAAAAACGGAGACGTGTGTATTAATGAAATTGTAGAAGATACTAGAGAGCAGAATATTTTGTCAGTAGAAGAACAAAAAAGTCCAGTAATAACATATAATATAATGCAAGGTAGACCGAGTACAACACTGGATATCCAAGGGCGGAAAGTAGATTGTTTATTGGATACAGGAGCGCGAATTAATGTGATGGCTAAATCTGTAATTGATCGATTAGAAAATATCGAAATATTAGAAACAAGGGAATCGCTAAGATGTGCAAACAACAGTAGATTAGAAACTATGGGTAAAATAAACATCAATGTTAAAATGGGCAGTATTGAAAGAAATGTAACATTCATTATAGTAAAGAATTTAATACCAGAAATTATTGGAGGAGTAGAACTACAAAGGTTATTTGGTATAGAATTGAAATGTATACTAGAAGAACATGGAAAACGTAGTGATTTCATTTGCGAAATAGAAGCTAGATTTGGGCGGATTATAACAGATGAAGAAAGATTACGTCATGCCATCGACGTTTTAAAAGTTACCGGAAATAAGAGACTGCTAGAAATATTTCAGGCAAACAAGAATGTTTTTATGGCAGATAAATGGGACATTGGGTGTACCAATCTGATAAAACATAAGATCATCACGAAAGGAGAGCCAATAATGATTAAACCGAGACGTCAGCCAATAAATTTGGAAAACAAGATTGAGGAAGCAATAAAAAATCTAGAAAACAACGGAATAATTAGGAAGTGTAATTCACCGTGGAACACACCTTTAGTTTGTGTATGGAAGAAAGAGAAAAAAGACATCAGGCTTTGTCTAGACTTCAGACAATTAAACAAGATAACAGAAAGACAAGCATTTCCAATGCCAAATGTAGATGAAATTTTAGACATCCTACACGGATCCAGATATTTTAGCTCAATCGACTTGGGAAATGCTTATTACCAAGTGAAGTTAGATAAAGAATCTCAAGAGAAAACAGCATTCTCAACAAAAGAAGGACAGTTCTGTTTTAACAGGATGCCGTTCAGTATTGCAGCGGCACCAGGAACATTTCAAGAATTAATGACGAAAGTATTGAAAGATTTGTGGAAAGATGGAGTGATGGTATATTTAGACGACATCCTAATATTCACAAAGACAGAAGAAGACCATTATAACATATTTGGAAAAGTCCTAGGGAAGATCGCAACAGCAGGACTAAGATTGAACCCCGAAAAATGTCAAATATTTAGAAAAGAAGTGAAGTTTCTGGGACACATAATAAATAAAGACGGCATACAAACAGATAATACTAAGATAGAAGCAATACAATCATTTCAAAAACCAAAATGTGTGAAGAATCTGAGGCGCTTTCTGGCTATCTGTAACTATTATCGACGGTTCATAAAAGACTATGCAAAGAAGGCAAGAGCACTAGAAAGCATATGCGGAAAAAACAATGAGAAAATAAGATGGACAGAGATGTGTGAAAAGGCTTTCAGGGAAATGAAAGAAGCATTGATAACCGCCCCAGTATTGGTATTTCCAGATTTCAGAAAAGAATTTATATTAGACACAGACGCGAGCTTCGATACTATTGGAGCAGTTCTTTCGCAAAAGGATGAAAAAGGACATGAACATGTCATTGCATATGGTTCACATGCGATGAGCAGCCACGAAAAAGGATACTGCATTACCAGAAAAGAATTATTGGCAATATACTATTTTTGTAAACATTTCAACCATTACTTATATGGTAAGAGATTCGTACTGAAAACGGACCATAAAGCTATTACGTTTATGGTAACAACGAAGAAACCAATAACTGCTCAATTCCAGACATGGATCAACTATTTAAGCAGCCTGGATATTAAAATGGAATACAGGAAAGGAACAAGCCATACAAACGCGGATATGCTATCCAGGAAAACATGCGGAACATGTGTACAGTGTATGATGGAACACGAAGACGCAAAAACCGGCAAAATTAAAACCAGAATATTAACAGTAACAGCAGAAGGCGGATATAACAAGTGGCAAAATGACAATATGGAGGTCCAAGAAATAAAGAATAAGTTAGAAAATAAAGATTGTAAGTTCATAATGGAAAACAACACGGTACTAACTAAGCAAGGTAAAATATGGATACCGTCAGATAATAGACAGAGGATGATAAAAGAAGTACACGTATTGCTGTGCCATGCAGGTGCACAGAAAGTAACAAAATATATCCAGAATAACTGCGACATGGAAAATTTAGCAACGGAACTAAAAAAGGTAATTGAGAATTGCGAAAGATGTCAGAAAATGAAAACGATAACAACCAAGACAAAGGAGGAAACTCAAACAATAAAGAGTACAGAACCATTCGAGAAGATATATATGGATATATGTGGGCCATTGAAAGAAACGTTCAACAAAAAGAAATATATTTGCGGAATCATTGACCACTATAGTAAATACATCTCATTAACGGCCATAAACAAGCAAGACGAAAAAACAATTAGTGAGACGTTATTAAATAAATGGATATTAAAGTTTGGAGCTCCAAAAGAACTTCATGTAGATTGTGGGAAGAACTTTGAAGCAAGAAGTATAAAAGAACTAGCAAAGGCAGCTGGCATTGAATTAATTTTCTCAAGCCCATATCACCATAACACGAATGGTATTATTGAAAGACAATTCAGAACAATCAGAGAGTATATTAACGCGTCATTGAATGAAGGAGGAAGGAAAAACTGGGCTGATATAGTGCCAGAAATAGAATATACGTTAAATGCAACAGTTCAAAAAACAACGGGAGTAAGCCCAGCAGAGATTATATTTGGGAGGAAAATCGACAGAATGAAATGGTACTCGAATAAAGAAATAAATAGAGAAGATATGGAAAAGAGAATAGAGGATAAAACACTAAAACCAAAAATAAGCAAAACAGTGAGAGATTTTGAAATGGAAGATGTGGTCTTGATCAAACAAGAAATTCGAAATAAAGACGATGCAAGGTGGGAAGGGCCGTACAAAGTGATAAAGAAAATACATGAACGGAGCTACTTACTTAAAGATCAAAATGGGAAGATGGTAGTCAGAAATGTGGAGAAGATCACACATTTTAAAAAAGGGGGATGTGAGGAGTTAAAATTAAAATACTAAATTAAATTAGTTCATGATTAAAATTTGTAAAGTTTTAATTGAAACTTAAATTATTTTAAGATTGAAATGATAATTGAAAGTTTAAAATAATTTTTAATAAAATTGAAATTCAAGTATGAATGCGATGGTATGTTGATATTTGGTTGAAATTAAAATTTAGAAAATGTCCCAAGAATATTTGTTTATATAATCAGATTTAATGAAATATAATTTTGGATTTAATAGTCTTAGTAATTTATTTTGATGACCGAAGAATTAAATGTTATAGCTTCTAACATATTTTATTGGATGGATAAATTTAATTTTTCAATGCAACTACTCAGTTATATTGTACAGTAATATTTATTTTAAATTTCGAGTTTTAGAAAGTTTTTTTATTATCCTTAATTATTTTTAATTATAACTGGTTTTATCATTAGATTTTATTTGTTGGATAAATTTAATCTTTCAATGCAACTATTCAGTTATATTGTATAGTAATATTTATTTTAAATTTCGAGTGATTTTGAACAAAAATTTGATTATAACTGGTTTTATCAATAGATTTTATAAATTGTTTAGAGTTAATAATAATTTTAAAAGATTTTAATGAAATATGTGTGATTATAGGAATTAAAGATATGGTTATAGTCATTTAAAGGATTTTAAGAAATCTTATTAGTCTGAGGGGAATATATGATCTTTTACAAGTACTTATCATTAAAATACCAATCTTTAAAGACAAAGATATTTCAAGGAAATTTAATTCTTTTTAGATGATTTTATTGGAAAATTCGCTTGGATATAATAAATATTGTCATTTAAATAAATTTACTGGTTTATTAGACGCTATCATTAGTGGGCTTATATCAGTCTCTTTTGGAATTTAATGATAATTATTTTTAGTGTAGATTGCCGACTTTGATAATTGTAATGATTTTATACTGAATATTTTGAATATTTTGAGCAATCAGTCAATCAATTTGAGTACATGTATTAAAAAAAATTAAAATTAAATTATTTGAATTAATTTATTCAATCCAAATCAATTATCTACTAGATCATATTACAAAATTCTTATTAATTTATTATTTTAGTTGATTTATATTAACTTCAATGTTCAGTATTTGTTTTATTTACTGGATGCTTAATGACTAGAATTTAAAGTTCTTTCTTGTCCATTGATTACATTTTGATATTTATTTATTATGTTTTGAATAATTTAAAATTTTACAATTATTTTATCAATTTTTACCGTTATTGATGCCTTGAGTTCAAATTATTTTTCATCCAATTTTTTCATGTGAAGAGGATTTTCTTTTAAATATCTATTTGTTAGTACATAATTGTTAGTATTTGCTAATAAGTACTTGGTTGTTAGTACTTGGTATCTGGTTGATAGAGTTTAGTTGTAGATGATGACAAGAAGGTAGTGTACCTGATGAAAAATATTTTGTATTTAATTGCTATTATTTTCATGTGTTGCTAGTTGATTGTTAAAACTCGGTTTCTAATTGTAAGTACTTGGCTGATAGTGCTTGGTATCTTGTTGTAAGTACTTGGTATCTAGTTGGAAATACGTGTTCGTAAGTTATTGGTTGATGATACTAGGTTGTCGGTATCTTGTACTTGGTAGTTGGTACGATATTGTTAACAGATTGTTGTTATATAGTTGTAGGTTGATATTTGTTAATTTCTCAATGGGTTTTGATGGTGGTTGTTAGTACATGGTTGTAAGTGTTTAGTATTTAGTTATTTGAGACTCAGTTGCTTTGAGAAAACGTACTTTACACGATTTTGAAACAATTCTATAATTCAATTTACCCAGCTCTTTACCTATCTTTCTTTTGAAATCTTTATATCCTTCAGAATACGACAATACCATCGTATATTTTGGCTCATCTTGTTTGTTAGTATCAATACTCATATCAGTCAATTTACATTCATTCATACTACAATCCTTAGCATTATTCATACATTTATCAACAAAATCGTGCAAAGTACGTAGTATATTTGTTAGTAAATCTCAAACGCCGGTGGGATTGTGTTCAATTCACATCAATTCATATCAATTCACATGTAATGGGTGTAATGCCACATACATTGGAGAGACTTCCCGTCATCTCTGTATTCGAGTTCAAGAACACTGTCGACCGAAGGGAATGTCCAATATTAAGGATCATAATAAAGTCTGTATGAGAAAATTAGGAATGTCGGATTTTAAAATATTATCAACAAATTTTGATAATTGTTTTGAGCGTGTGATATGTCAAGCATTATTGATAAGAACTTTTAATCCTAAAATCAATATGCAGAATGCAGTGAATACGTGTATGTTGAATGTTTTTAATTAAGGTTTTGTATGTTGATGTATATTAATATTAGTTATTTTAAATAAAGTTTAAAATAATTGATTGTTGAAACTTATTTTTAAAAATTAATTGTTTAAAATTGTTATTTATAATTTAAAAATTTATAGATTTTATAATTTTTTTATAATTTGTTTATATATTATCAATATAGTATAGTTATTCATTAGTCGTGAATGTAGGTAACGTGAAGATGATAGTGATGCTATCGAAATATAGAGTGAAAAGATGTATGAATGGCGATTTAAAATTAACTTAAAAAAAACTTTCATTAGAAATTACATTTCTCAAAAACGTCGGTGGTTATTCAATCTTTTGATAATAAATTTAAAAATTATTACATTACATTAATTTACTTATTTAAAAATTATTACTTTAGTTTACTTATTTAACTTTAATTTAAAATTTTAGACCATTGATTACTTAATTAAAAAGTTTGAACCTTAATTTACTTAAATTTAACCCTTTATTTACATAATTTAACCTTTGTTTACCAAATATTACTTTAATTTACTTATTTATCCTTAATTTACCTATTTATTCTTGTATTACTTAAATTAACATTTTACACCATAATTTACTTAACAACCGAATATAACCTTTATTTACATATTTAACCAATAATTTCATGTAGTGAATGATTAATTGACAAAGATTTGCATCTAAAATTAACATTGCAAATTATTTCATATAAATTTCCATTGAAAATTATCTTTGAAAAATATTTCATAAAAATTTTATTAAAAATTGACTTTGAAAAATATTTTATTAAAATTTTCATTAAAAATTATCTTAATAAAACTATTACATAAAAATTTTCATTTAAAATTTTCAATTCTCAAACACCGACTATTATTCTAACTTTTTGTTAATAAATTTAAAAATCTTACTTTAATTTACTTATTACATTAATTTACATTTATTTTTAAATTTCTACTTTAATTTACTTAATTTAAATATATTACTTTAATTTTAAAATTTTAGACCATTGATTACTTATTTTTAAAAATTAACCATTAATTTACCTATTTATCTTAATTAATTTAGCCATAATTTACTTTAATTCATTTTTCAGATCCTTAATTTACTTTAAATTTGAAATTACTTATTTGAACCCATTGATTACTTTACTTTATTTTAATTCAAATATTTAGATCATAATTTACATATTTGTACCCATAATTTACTTTAATTAAAAAATTTGGACCTTAATTTACTTTAATTCAAAATTTTGAACCATTGATTACTTTATTTTAAAAATTTAAACCTTAATTTATTTAATTTAACCCATATTTTACTTTAATTTAATTTTTAGACCATTAATTACTTTAATTCAAAAATCTGAGCCTATTATTATTTACTGTAATTCAATTTTTAGACCACCCGACGACTTCTTTAAAAGCACATAGAATTTTATCACACTTCTGTATTCCACCTCCATTTGACAAAAAATGGAATTATTAGTACGTACTTCAGCCAATCAGATTATTTAATATATGCATATAAACAAACATACATTTAGGAGTTAAAACCAGTTGTTTTGATTGGTTTATCATGTTTCTTTTTTAGTCAGTCCCAGGCATTATTGAACGAACTACGTACCTGATCACTTTGATGTTATTCTTTGCAAGTGCAATGAGATATTTTACACTATAGAAATTGGAAAAGTGATAGAAAAACTAAATACTGCACACAAACACAACACATGATAAAAAATACATGTAAACTTACAATATGCATTTCTGAGGCAATGAGATACATGAATATAATAACTTTATTTTAGACAAATTTTATACAAAAGTGATGGTGAAAATTTTGTTTTACGTTGAAAATGAAGGATATCGTCGTAATATTTATTTTAAAATTAAAATTAATGTAATATCTCTTTATCATTTCAGAAATATCTGTAAAAAAACCCTTCCATTTTGCGAAAATGAAAAAATGATATTATAGGATGTATTTATGTATATTGTGATGATTTCTTGGTAGCAGCATCTATTATTTAAATTAATAAAATGATAATTTAAGCCTATTCGCAGCAAAATGCTTAAATTATCACTTTATTGTTTTAATGTGTATTTATAAGTAAATTTATTATTTCTATATAATTTCAGATATTGCTGAACCTTCTCTACAGTGCTTAATACTACAAGAAGAAGACATATATTGCAAATTTTATAAAGTTATAAAAATGTAATCCTATTACAGGATTTCGGAAATTGACTATGGGAGGTAGCGAAGATTATTTCCATTTTGTTCATATTCGTATATTTAAAATTTTAAAAAAGAATGTAGAAAATTTAATAATTAAATTACTGAAAACGAGGAATTTATAAAAATAAATTATTCACCAAGTTGATTTACTCAAACTTGTATTATAGAAAGTGCATCTCAGTGGAGTTTGATGTAATATTCTTAGAAGATGAAACTTTAGAAAATGCACAAAATTTGAACAAATTTGCAAACCTTATCTCTTATTCACTAATATATCATGCACTTTCACTAAGTCCAACTCTGTTTTATGACATATTTTCACATTGATCTTATTTCTTTATTTTCATTGAATTTTGGTCTCAAGTTTCAATAATTTCTGTATTTAAATTTTATTTCTGCACAACCCCAACAGCTTATGGTTCTAGTAGACGCTAGAATGATTTCGTCAAGTTACATTATGCGTATGGTACTTGAAAAGATTAAGTTAACTTAAAAATTTAATTCATTCAATTAATTAATAATAAAAATTAATATAAAATATTTTAATTTGTTTAAATAATTATATTTTGTGAAGGATATAAAATGAAAAAGAAGAAAGGGAAACCAAAGATTTAATCGAAAAGATGCGTTAAATTTCCTACAAGAAATATTTTAGCAAAATCTGTAGAAATGCCTTACATTTTTATTTGAATAAAGTTTTTATAATTAATTTCGTCACAAACGCTTAATCGAAATTTGATAGGATATTATATTAACTATTAACAAACAAATATAATAACTGTTAAGAATAAGATCAAGTTTGTTGATATAATGTTTATTAAAATCTAAAATCTGCTGTTGTCAAAATTAATAAAACAACATTGCAAATTTTTACATGTTTACATCATCGATAATTATTTCTGTACATGTTTTAATTGAAAGCACTCAATGGTTTGGTTTGGATTGGTTTACATCTTGGTTTTATCAAAATAAACACTTCCATTGTATCTATTGAGTGGATTATCAAATTAGTCTTTCCAATATCCCATGTGTTATACATAATAATACATTTAGTTTTTTCTATTATTTAAAAAAATTGTTTATTCTTATATAATTTAAAGATATTCAATGCATTTCTAACTCTCATTTCACCAATCTTTATTTCTTCAAATTTTGCTTCGATGTTGCAAATAACTGTCATCATCATTTTTCTGTTGATTTTCAATTTCAAAGTGTTTTATTCTATTTAATATAATTTTAAATATATTAAGTAATTCAATTCCTGTAATTATTCTGGGTGACAACACAAATTTTATTTTTTCAACTTTTTTTTATAGAATTCTTAACCCTTTTATACGGAGTGTACAATATATTGTACACAGTTTTGTGTGCTGAATATCTGTTGTACCTTTTCGAAAATATAATGTGAGAAGTACTTTTTAAGAAAATTGAAATTTGTTCTAGTACATTTTAATAATTAAATTATTTTTTTATTTTTTTGCATAATTTGAGTCCCCTTACTAGGTTTGATGGTCTAGATAATTAATTTACCCACAGAATTAATTCCCGAATGAAAGGGTTAATGGGCTACCATTTACACATACAATGTCATCAACTACTATTACTTTTCCAAAATCAGTTTATTTTAATTTATAAACTAGGCCCTCTCCTTATTGTAAAAGGCAGTGCTGAAAATTCGTGAATATCAAAAACATCGATATATTTACTGATTCATAGTCAAGGTTTTCAATAAATACAATTAAATGGATCATTTTTTTTATCATTTTTAATTGTACAAATTACTTCTTTTTTCTTTTCACATTATCAACTGTCATCTTTTCAATTATATTTTATTTTTATTTTTAAACTATTATTTAAATTATCAATTGTTAAATTATTATTTAATTTTTTTATCACAAATTTATTATTACAACTCACAATATTATTTAAAATACTATTATCCTTCTGAGGTGTTTTCAGCTGAGAGTTAAATATTTCAATGATTTATCAAAATAATTTTAAATTGTAAATAATTAACTATTAAAATAACTATTAAATAATTTTTAAATTGGATTTTTTAAGTTGAAATTTTTGAATTAAAAATTAAAATAGCTTTTTAAAAAAGAAGTTTTATTAATGAAAAATTTTTAAATAAATATGTTTTAAATATTGAAATATTTTGATAAATGGTTTTGAAAATATTTTATTCAACGCTGAAAATTTGTTTAAAATTATATAATATGTCATATAATAAATACTTGGAATTATGTCGTTAACTTTTGAACCGGATGTAAAAAATAATTTAGAAGATGTGTTAGCAGCTTCTAATAATCCTTATTAATTATAAGACTACTTCTAAAAGTAACAAATTAGTTTTGATTACATAAATCTCTATAAAAATTATTTTTATAATTAATTAATTAAAACATGCACAATCGTAATCATTTACAAAGCAAGTTTTATTGCAATTGACTGCATTGCTCCAATCATTTCATCACATGAAGGAGCCTTAGCTTTTGTGACAATCAGTGATTTTAGTTACATCGTCAATATCGTTTTCGCCAACATGTTCCTGCATTGAATCATCATTGAATCCCTGAATTTCATTATAATCGTTTTCCTGGAACGCTGCAACTCTGAACCTTGAAATGTTTTCTCTCAAATAATCACAGCTTTGGCGTGTCACGACGTTGAAATTTGAAGTGACTTATTCTACAATTTGAGCAGGAAACACTAGGACACTTATTCCTTCTTTACAAGTGTAACAAAATTTGCTTCTTAGTTTAATTTCTACTCTGCCATTTGAATGACATGATTTTCTCTTCAGTTTAACGCATTTTTGACTGGTATGCTCCACTTGATTAGAATTCGAAAATGTAATTTTTATATTAATGTTCGAATTGTCTCACACATTCCTTAGGATTTCAAAACTTTTGACGCTATTCAAATTTTTATCTTCTTGTACAGCATTTTCAAATGTTTCTTTCTTTGACCTGCTACAATTGACAAAATATCCCCATTAACCGCGTCAATTTTCCTTATAGATTCTTTGCTTTCTTCAATTTTCTTGGTATCTCGCTCTTTAATTAATTTTTTTTATTTCTTTTTCTTCGAAATAATGTAATAAAAATATGCAATTAATATTTCTTAATTCCAACGATCTTCATTCAAGTAAAATTCGTGGTTGCCATGAAAAGAATAAAACCAACTCATTGGATATCATATTTATTAAAATTCAAAATCTTCCGATGTCTTAATTAATAAAACAACACGCATTTCTCAATAATAATACTTACATCATCAATAATTAATTCCGTACATGTTTTAATTTAATTTAATATATTATTTAGTTATTTACTGCCATCCTCAAAATAGTTATATAATTCTCGATTATAAAATAAAAGAACGTTTATTAAAATGAAAAGTTTGATTTTTTACTCAAGATATTGTTGATGTAAAAATAACCTCGTCTGAATATTGTGAATAAAAAGAATAATATAAAATATAAATAAACAAAATTTAAAAATAGAATTTTTTTGAGTGTATTAAAATTGTGGAAATATTTTTAATGCATTTTATATTAAATTTTATAGTTAAGCATTAGGCAAAGCATAAAAATAATAGAGTTCTATAAATATATATTTTTTCTTAAGCTTCTTTATACTTTCGTAAATCAAAATATTAATTTCTAAATAATTACTCATTACTGAAAATATCTGGATATTTTTCAATATTCTACAGTTTTCTTGTATAAACAACCCAGAATTTTGAAAAGTTTTTGGCTGTTTCTTCTCAAAAAATATATTATTTTTTAATAAACGTGACATGAGTAAAGAAGTGAATGATGGACGGATGAGGATGTTGACTGTCAAACATATTTACCCCGAACAATCTACATCGGATACCTGATACCGCTGAAAATTAGCTATCCGTTATTCAGCCTTTTCTTAACGGGCCAAAACTTCCTGTTTAACTTAATTTTATTAATAATACTAATTACTTTATTTTACGTTGGACTTGTATAATTCTGACCCCGCGTTTATCAATTACGTATTATGTAAATTTGTATCGCGATAAATTGGTTTTGAAGTCGAAATAATTTACTTCTGACTTAATTAAATTTTAATTTAATTATTGTAACTAAATAAAAAATAATTATAATTATTTCTAAAATTAACAAAGTGCATTTTGGAGATAAATAAATAAAAATTTATTTTTTTAGTGTTATAATAATTCTTGATCCATAGAATCGCAGTCTTTAAAAATTGTTTAAATTATAACAAAATATTCAATAATTACATTGCGTGTCAAAATATAAAACCGCTGTGGAGAGTGCCGGTAGTATTTACATGCCAAAAATGAGTAATTACTGATAACAAATTATTGTCCAAATTTTTATCAAATTTATCAAATTTCAAATTCTAAATTATTGCCTTGAAGATTTTAATGAAAGTTTTATAAAATATTGTAGATTATTTTAATTGTTCCATTTATCAAATAATTAAATAAATATTATCAAGATTTAAAAGTTATTAGGTCAATCGCCAATAATTTCTTCTTTTATCCAAAATTTAGAAAATCAAATTTAAATATTGTGAAAATGATTTATTGTGAAATATTTAATAACAATTATTAATAATAAACAATTAAAACATTCAAATTTCTCTCTTCGTTTTCCCAAAATGACAGTTTACTTCGAATTCTAGCCTTGGGAATCTTTTCAAGTTAATTTTAAAATAAATGATTTTAAAAATGGTTATCTCTTTAAGGAGGTTCATTTTATCGCTTGTTTACATGTTTATTTTTATTATAGAAATTGCGTGCGCTGTGTTTGTATGTTTCATTAGGTTTTTATACTCTTTATTAAAACTTATAATACATTTTTCTACTACTTTATCATTATCTATATAAATTTTTATTTATTAAAACATTAAATTTTTACACACAGGTAAGTGTGTATGTTTCGATACTATAACTTTATTGATTTTTGTTAGATTATAGAAGATTTCATTCATTGAAAATAGGTGTAATAAATTTTTAACACAAAAGTCGGTTTGTATGTTTCTTATAATATAATTTATTGATTATTTTTTTAATTATAAGCGGGTTTTATGGATTGCTACGCGGTGTATATAAAACATACAAACTTACACGTCTGTTAAAAATTTTATATCAAAGCGCAGTAAGTAATGATAAATAACGACATTAAATAAGGGCCTATCATTTTCACTATTTGGATATTTAACTTATTTAATTTATTGATGCAATACTAAATTTAAATAATATAACCATTACAAGCTTTGTGATATTCAGTGCAAATCCCAATAGTTTCGAGCTTTTGGCTTTCATCAGTACTACCCAGAGACGCGAAGATTTCTCTTCGCGTCAGGTAAGTATACAATATTGCTGATTCAACTCTATTGCATACTTTTCCTGATACACTGGAAATCACATCACTTGCAAATTCGTGAAATCACATTTGTTATTGAATCTGTTTTTTAAGGAATAATTGTTTCTAAATTTCTTTATTAAAGACCCTTATATAATGCAAAATGACACATGCATATTATTATCTCTCAATATTATTGAGGCTCTAATTTATTGCACTTTGGTTATTATAGGTTTCAAAAATAAGTTAGAAAAAATGAAACATACCGACACAGCATACATAATTTCTATAATAAAACACAAATGCATCCACTTTTAAGTAAATAATTTTTGCAAAACTTTCAAAATGTTCGTCAAATTCGTCAATCACATTGACAGTAACTTCTTTACTGATGAATTGAAATTGTGTCAATTATCCCTCTACGGCATCTCTTAATGAATTTGTATTTATATTTTTAACAAGAAATTCCAACTTCTTTCTCTATATATAAACTTGTCTGTTCCGAGTTCAGCAGACTAAAACCAGAATTCTACATTACCTCTGAAAATTCCGATTTCTAGGGACCTTCTATATGAATATGACTGTTTATAAAAAAGCTTTTTAATGAATATGACTGAATCAAACCGGATAAAACAATAGATGGGAATTAGATAATATTTTTAAAGATCATTCCAATCTAATAATTTGTAAAAAGTTGTAGCCCAAGTACTCTCAATTCCATTTTCCAAAACAATTTGAGAAAGGATATTTAATTTAATGTGTGCATTTAGGAGAAAGGAGAGAAACAAATTTCTATCTTAATTCTTTAATTTCTTTTTTAGTTTCGTTCAAAATAGTGAATGTCCCGATCTGTGATTTTCGCAATCTGGCAATCCTGATTCTACCTTTTGAAATTTTAGCAATCATTTTTGCTTAAATCAAAAATATTTCTTCTTTTTTATACTTCTTTTTTTTATTTTTTTTTAATTTTCACCATTATGTCGTTTTTGTATGTAAATTCATTCTATAATTTTATTAAATTATTTTATCTTTTATTTTCAAAGTGCTGAATTTAATTATTGATTCAACAAGAATTATTTCTTTTTATTTCTTATAATTATTGTATTATTTTTAATATATTCCAAACATTATTTTTTATTTTAAAGATTATTTACTTTACTACATGAGAATATTCTTATTAATATTGTTTGTCATTATGCTATATTTTGTAATTATTATTTTTTTATTTTGATTTGTTTGATTATTTATTGAATTATTTCCTGGTTAATTTGAAGTATTTGATATTTTCATGGATATTAGCTGAATTTATTTATTACGCATTAAAACAAATCGAAATCTTTTAAGATTTTAGATAACAAAATATTTTAAGAATTCATTGTTTTGAATTTTCCCATCACTATAAATAACATAATAATTATTAAAGTGTATTTTGTTTATTTCCGCTAGTTTCTAAAAACATTAATTAAATAATAACCAAAGCATAAATCAATATATTTCGAAATTGATAAATTTTAACAAAAACTTCATTATATGATTATATTAATTATTATTGATTATTATTAAGACAATTAATTAATTTATTTATTTATTAAATTAATAATTCATTTATCCGTATTATAAATAATGCAATTTATTAAAAGTAAAGAAAGTTTAATAATTAAAATCCCCGAAATACAAAACTTTTTGAAACAAACGGAAAATACCGAAAGCAATTACAAAATGAATAAGAGAAAGAAATTCAATTTTATTTCCAATTTCTGAATAGAGTTATTATTTCATTACCGTCATGGATGAGTGATTCGGGAATAATGAATAAAAACTCTCCGTTTCAGAAATTGCCAAATCTAATGCATTTTTATCAAATAAAATAAAATATTTTTTTTTATCCTTCATCCGTTCCTCCAATATTTAATGGAGGAAATAAAATACCCCCATTGTTTGGTATTGCTAATTAATTGTTTGTATTAAGCTTCGTCATATTTCCCATTCAGGCATATTAAGAAAACTGACCTTTGTCAGCAATAAAATAATCAAATCAGTTTCAAATTCTTGCATTTGTCAATTTTCATTTTTTATACATTTTTTTATTAATTCATTGGATAATTAATTAATGAATTTTTTCTTGTCTTCTAAAATATTTTGAGTTAATATTCCTAAAATTTTACTAAAATAAATTATCATTTATATTAATTATTATCCTTTTTGTATTATCACTTTTATCTGTTATTTTTATTTTGGTACTCCAATAACGTTCGATAATATGATTATGAATATTACCTTTTTCGTACAAAAGGTTACTCCTGCAAACTGCATGTTTAAAAATTATTTCTGAAGTGATTACTGAATTTTAGTAATAATCCGAATGATGTCAAAAATTTGTAATTTTTTCTTAACCTCTTAAGTGGCTATGACGGATATACACGTCACGAACTAAATTGACCTAAATTTGACAAAATATGTTAAAAATATATCATAAATATTACTTTTGTTAAGATATTATATTAATAAATATCATCCAATAAGATATTATTTTATTTTTTGTAACACTATGCCTAGACATATATATACGCTAGCGGATAACAAAACTCGCCGCTGAGGAGCGCATTTCGTTTAACAAAATAAACCACTTAAGAGGTTATTTACATTTGATTACATATTTGTAAGTAATATTTTAAGATTATCAAATCTCCACTTGAGGTTTCCTTATTTAAGTATTGATTTTAAAGTGAAATTTTACTTTTTTGTTTTATCTCGCTGTATCACGGGGGTTTAAAAATTTCAAAATATTACTATATCATTGCTGACCAAAACATTTTCGTATCCTTTCAAGATTTTTCTGGTGAAAAATTTAATTTTTCATAGAGAAAAACTTGACTAGACAAAGAATCTTTGAGATATTTTGAAATTTTCTTTTTTTAAAAAAATGTGAAAAGTTACAAGCCTTATAACTTTACTGACGAATTGTTCAAAATTTCATTGGAAAATGGTCAAAAATACAAAAAAACAAATATTTTGTATCTTAAATGGCGCCAGGCTACAGGACCTTATCATGCAAAAGTCTCTAAACTTTACTTTGTAAGATATTAGAGCTTTGCAAGAAATATGTTTATGCTAAATGAAATATTTTCGTAACTTTTTAAAAAGGCGATTAAAATTACATTTGAAACTCAGTTTAATTTACGATTTTTAAAATTTTTAAATTCCCGCCAGATGTGTTATCGACCTTGTTTCCCTATTCAAGATCAAATTTTTTGCGGCATTTTGAATTTTTCAAAAATATAGATGAGCACAAATTTACCTTTTCAGTTATTTAAAAATTTCATTTTGTAAAAACATGGTTAATTTAGAGAGGAGTGATTTTGTTGACCACGAATTTTTCTATCTTTATCAGAAGTTTGTCTAATCCAGGAAAAAAATTTTATTTTAAACGTATTGAGTTTGAAATATTTTGTCGAAAATTTGTGATTATCAAAAAAACATCGATATATTTACCGATTCATAGTCAAGATTTTTAATAAATACAATGTCGATTAAAAATAAATCAGTGGTGAAATTTGAAAAACGTATTTTTGATTTTTAAGTACAAAGAGCATTTTTGACTAGAGTCCGATGTGTTTTCGGTTATTCTGAATATGGAAACCATATTTTGTTCAGACAACCTTCAGAAAAAGATGTGTTCTTTGACGATAAACAAGATTATATACTAAAATCAGGGAAAATATTTCTTTCGATAGACGTTTTAGTTTTTTAAGGAATCATTTTGGGAAACATTGGAACACGATGTAATTAGTCATGACATTCTTCATAAAAAGGTTTCATTTTGATTCAACTAAGAAGAATCTGAAATAAAATCATCGAAAAGTTTCTTAATTATCCCAGATATTATGAAACTGTAATATCAATCAATAATTCTCAAAAATATTTTTATCCTATTTATTTTTACACATTTAATCGGAAAATTGAGATATTTTGACGGAACTTTCAACTTTCCTTAATAGTTTTTAATGGAGATCTCAAATCTTTGTTTAAATGTCTAATTTTATGGCGAATAATATGAATATTTGTTTAAATAAACTCATTTTATTGATATATAAAGCCAACATGGATAGAATTTCTCTGAGATGTAATTCATTACTCTTCATATTTTGAAAAAAGAAAATTTCCAAAAATCTCAAGGACTTTTTTCTAGTCAAGTTTTTTTCTTTGAAAAATATAAATTTTTAGCCTGAAAAATTTTGAATAATAATAAGAGATTCGAAAAATTTATGATGAGCAAAGATATAAGTGACGCCATCTTCCATGTTTTTTGAAAATCTCAAACCACCGCGCTGCAACGAGATTAAAAAAATTTCACAATTTTAATAAATAATTGTTTATTTAAATCAATACTGATTTTCTTTTTAAAAAATCGATAATCTCGACAATTAATAATAGTAAAAATAATTAATCGTGACTTAAAGGTTGAGGAGCCTCTGTTGCTAACCAGTGTGCGGTAACTAATGGTGTTGTCCGGGTGCAAACATCTACCTACTGTGGACTGGTGATAAAATTTATCATTATTTTTAATTTTATTAAAATTAATGTTATTACTATTACTATCAAATTTTTATTGATATTTTTGAAAGTAACCAATTTTAATGGCGAATGGATTTTCACCTGCTAGTGAGTGGTTTTGTAATTTTATTGTTTTCATTTAAAATTAATATATTTCCAATAGAACTGGCTCTGTAATGTTGTGCATAATGCACAAAACCTTCAATGCATTATATGGATGCGATGCCTCTTTTATTTTATTCTTCCTCCTTTAAATGCCGGAGCTTTCGGCTGCAACGCTCACAGAATATTTGTAAACATTAATCGTCGGAAAAGTCATATTAGCATATATTTTATAATCATTTTATCATTTAAGATTATTGCTTAACAAAGAATTGTTGATTTATTTTTTACTCAGATGGTTTGGAATTTTTACATTGCAATTTTTACATTTTGGGTATTTTTAAAAAAAATATGGGGTTATGCATATTTTATATTTTTGACTTTAAAACAATAAGAGAGAAAACAACAAAAGGGAAGCGAAAGGGAATCAGGTTAACATTCCTGAACTTGAATACGGAAATTTGGTTGTATCTACAACACAAGGTGGTAACACAAGCGATCTCAGAGACGTCATCAAGTGTTTCGAGAAGAGTTCTCTTTTCTTTGTATATTAAACATGTCCCTAGAATCAGGTTATTTGGAGAAATGGATGTGAAATGTCAAAAGCACCGCGGTTCTTGTGATGTCCGAAGTGCTTCTGGTGGTCCTTGAAAATCTGAGAGAGAAGTTATAAATTTCGTTTCAAGCCGTACCGATATCCGCAGCAGGTATCCAAGATAAGCAGCCTATATATTGTTTTCCAATAATTTAAACCATCAATTATGTTAGAAGATAATGATTGTCTAATTTGTTATCCACCTTTAGAAAATAATTTATTTATCGGAATCATCGGATACAATCATAAATTCTGCAAATTCTGCTTATTTTTCTGGTGTTTAATAAAAAATATTGTCCTCTCGATCGCCTAAATATAGAGGAAGTTTTATTCCAAAAGGGTTTCAATTATTTATTTTATATATAATGAACTGCCAGTTACGAAAGAATAAATAATAAACGACCAACTTGACAATATTCTATTAATACTTACAAGATTTTGAAAATACCACCCAAAATTTACTAACAATTTCCTTTAAATCGAAATTTTTCTTAAAGAAAATGATACAAACCATTTTCAAGAATTTATTAAAATTAACCGGGAACCAAAGTCTTTGGTTTCCGCGGAAAGTATTGTTTCAAAGGGAAAACTTAAAGGAATTGACGGAAGGACACCGTAAAGAGTGGAGCCTCGGCATAATTTGACTCAACACGGGGAAAACCCGGTTCGGACACTGTGCAGATTGACAAATTGATAGCTCTTTCTTGATTCGGTTGGTGGTTATGCATGGTCGTTCGTAGTTGATCGAGCGATTAGTCAGGTTAATTCCGATAACGAACGAGACTCTTTCTTACTAAATAGTGAATTAATATTCAATGCAAATTCTCACTTCTTAGAAGAACAAATAGTTTTTAGCTATATGAAATAGAGCAATAACAGGTATGTGATGCTCATAGATGTCCGAGGCCACACGCGCTCTACAATGGTAGTAGTTTTCCTACAAAGTTTTCCTAACTAGAAATAGTCGGGTAATCTCTTGACACACTATCGTATCAGGGATAGTGAATTGTAATTATATTTCACATGAACGAGTAATTCCTAGTAATCGCAAGTCACTAGCTTGCCCTGATTACGTCATTGGCCTTTGTAAACAACGCCCGTTGCTACTATTGATATCTCTAAACCAAATCTACTAACTTGCGTTATTGAATAATAATAATGCCTTATTACGAGGATGGCACAAAATATCATGATTTTTAGGCTAGATTCCATACTTAGAAGCCTTTAATTTCAATCTCTCGGATGGTAGCTTCGTACCACTGACCTTTCGATCAAGCACATTTACCAGTGATCCCAATCTGCGGTACCTTTCATACTGAGCAGAATTACTATTATCATGAAAAATTCGCTTTACCAGGTAAAATTACAATCACAAATGCCACCTATCCTGAGGGAAACTTCGGAGGGAACTATCTACTAGATGAATCGATTCGTCTTTCACCCCTATATTCATGTCCGATGATACATTTGCACGTCAGAACCGCGGCGGTCCTCCATCAGAGTTTCATATTGAAAAAATATTGTCGTTTGAATAAGAAATTTAATCCCGGGTTAGAACAAACATATGAGCGATATTTCGAAGAACATTATTTTACTGTATTTATGTTGAAAACGTACTTATCTACCCCCCGAGTTCGAGTCCTAATAAGCTGTTTTTTTTTTAAATTTTAAATTTTATTTTTTTTATGTATTTGTAATAATATATCTATGTATACAAAGTTTACGTATTTTTCTCTAAATGATTTACATATACTATCTTATAACAAGTACTCTTTGAAAACCATTCACTGATAAGATATTGTCCGCGATTTTTTGTATATGAAGGTGGTCCGATAAGTACCTTTTGTCCCCACTACCACAAGAAAAAATCAAAAAGCACTTGCATAGCGCGTTTCGATTTTGTTGCGCGATATCCCTTCCTAAAGCAAGAATCGAATCACCGACAGATATTGCTCATTTTCCATTTTTCCAAAATCCGCGGATACACCCGCTTCTACATGTTGTGAAAACAAAACTAAAAGTCCGATTTGGCTGAAATATCGACAGTAGCTGTCTAGAAACATGTGCTATACGATAGTAAATTTTTCTAGCGATAGTGGAGCCATAAGGCGGTAAGGTACCTACTTATCGAACCACCTTCATATATATATATATATATATATATATATATATATATATATATATATATATATATATATATATATATAATAACAATAATTATTAAATAGTGAATACAAATTCTAAAAATTAAAAAAATATTTTTTTATGTTGTATTTTGATAATATATTATTAATTTGTGATTTAAAAAAATAGTTTTTTTTAACCCAAAACATGAAAAAATTCGCCCGTTAAGCGGTTTATGAAAAAGTCAAAAACGTATATATACGTCGCCCGGTCTGAAAGAGTTAAATAATCCCTGGCTTCAAAATCATATTTTGAAGTAGTTTTAATTACATGTTTTTTCATTTTCAAGTAACGCATCAAAAGCTTTAAATACATGTAATTTAGAAGCTAAAACTACAATAATTATAAGTGTATTAAAATCGTATTTATTCGTTACCAAGCGTTAAACGTCTAACGGGTAGAATATCCTTCTTTGTTATATAGCTTTGGTTGAAAGTAAATTTACATACTTTTTATATTTAGAATAACAAATTGAAACTTTGAAATTAAAACAAAGATAATATAAATCAAAAAATTTATATATATATATATATATATATATATATATATATATATATATATATATATATATATATATATATATATATATATATATATATATATAAAATATATACTAATAAAACCAATAAAAATAAAAGTAATATTACAATAAACCTTATTAAAAATAACATAAATAATAATTAATAATAAAAAATAATAATAATCAATATTAATAATTATAAAAATAATAATTAATAATAATAATTAATGATAATAATTAATAATAATAATTATAAAAACAATAATTAATAAAAATAATTAATAATAATAACTCCAAGAAGAAGATTTTCTATATTATTCTAATTATTACTTTTTAATTTATTCTATTTTTTTAAATTTCTTTATATATTGTCAGTTAATGACAACATTGACAACAGATCAATAATAATTAATAATAATAATTAATAATAATAACCCCAAGAAGATCTAGGGAATTAACACAAAAGAATCTGAATATCCCATTCATCAGTGACATACTCGACTTCAAGATCCTGAAAGAACTTAAACGTACCGGTCTTCCAATTCGGATAGCACATAAATCTTGGACATTGAGAAGGGCTCTGGCAGGCAACATAAATAGAGAAAACAATTGCACAATGAAAAACTGCCAGACACTGAAAGATATGTGCTTTAGAAATAACATCGTCTATTGCATCACGTGCAATGTATGCAGGACCTTGCACCAAAGAGTTAAAGAACATCTAGATCCTGGTGGAACATCCTTATTGGGCAGACATCTCCGGCAGTGTCAGCCAACAGAGGAAAGAAAAAAATATTTCAATAGAAATCATAGCTAATGGAAACATCCAAAAGAAAAATGTCAGATTCAAAGAAGCAATTCTCATCATAAACAGACAGCCAAAAATCAACACTAAAGAAGAAATCAATGAAATCATGAATTTGATCTGTTGTCATTGACCTTGAGAATAACTGATAATATATAAAGAAATTTAAAAAAATAGAATAAATTAAAAAGTAATAATTAGAATATAGAAAATTTTAAAAAATAGGGTTTGAAAATCAAAATTGACACATTTATTGAAATATTTAAATAGCATATATAAGTGGCTATTGGAGGCTTTACTTAGAATATTTTCAAATATTTTATTAGGCTTCTAGAAGCTAATTATAGAAGCTGTATAAAAAATTTAAAAATTTTTATTTTGTGTTATTTTGAAATTTTAAATGTAAAAATTTTAGAAGTTGTTAGTAAAAAAAATTCATATTTACAACCAATGAGAATTAAGAGAAAGGAAATAAAAGAAAGAGTGAAAGGTATTTGGGGAAGAACATTGCTAAATGCCACGAGATTGACAAGGACTATCTTATAGTCGAAAATTTTTTCATTAAATACATTATTTGCAGCAAAAGGCTTAAATTATCATTTTATTGTTTTATTATAAAAATAATAATTATAAAAATAATAATTAATAATAATAATAATAATAATAATAATAATAATAATAATAATAATAATAATAATAAATAAATAAACAAATAAAGTCATTGGATAAAAATAATTTATTCACCGTCAATCAGAAATCATTAATAACTCAATTAATTGCCCTTGGGAACATTTGGTGCGTTTGGAATATTGATGTTTGATGAATGAATTTCCGGCTGATAAGTGAGGAAAACGAAAAGCACCCAGAAATGAAGGATCACAGTGTAAATGATGAAGAATAGGCGAGCAGGTGGATATCGTCTCAGAAATATCCCAATTCTCAAGCTGAATTTATCCAAACTATTGACAGCCGTTTTGAGATTTTTGGTGACAGGCGGATCCTAGACAAAAATAATGATTAAGTAAAATTCTATGATTAATTTGGGAATCATTTTGTCCTCACTTGCATATTGATAGCGATAAAGTCGGTATTTCCCATCCCAATATTGCCTCTGCGATCAGAGTTCATCCCAGAGATAATATTCGGCTTCTGCATGACACTCAACTCCATCTCAGTACGCTCGAGTCTAATCTAAAGGAAATAAACCAAAATGCTAGCTGATGCATAGAACTAGATATTTATGGGCTGCTAAATTGACTCAATGGACCAACTGATCGTTAAAAGATATAATTTGTTTATTTACAACAATTTTCCCTCATTTTGACAGGCAATATTTCAATTATGGATTCGTAATTAATTGTTTACAATGTCATTGGTAATATATGCTATTGGAATTGTTTGGAAAGGTGAAATGCGGTTAAAAATATTCTATTGGTCACTTTTTTCTTACACATACAACTGAACCCGAGTTTGTTGATTTTCCTTGAAAATCTTTCTCAATTTCTGCCTAGAAATTCTCGCCCCCGGTTACGTCTTTATATTGTGTTAGAAGGTTAAAACAGGATTATTTGACCAATCGAGGCAGGCTTAGTGTTAAAAATTAAACTCACTTCATTCAAACAAAAAATTAGAAAAATTGTTTAAAAACAAAATTTTTAAATCCACTTCATTTAAACAACAAATTGCTTTATATGAAAATTTTTGAATTCACTTTATTTAAACAAAAAAATACTTCATTCAAAAAAATTATCAAAAATACTTCTTATAAACACTCTTTAAATAACTACTCATTTAAACAAAAACAAATAAAAATTACTTCATTCAAACAAAAAATTAGAAAAATTGATTTAAAAGAAAAATTTTAAATCCACTTCATTCAAAATTATCAAAAAAACACTTTAAATAACTACTTCAAACAAAAATTTTAAAAACTGCTTTAAAAGAAAAAAATTAAATCAACTTCATTTAAACAAAAAAAAATAAAAAATACTTTATTGAAACAAAAAGAATTAAAAATACATCATTCAAAAAAATTGATTTAAAAGAAAATTTTAAACTCACTTCATTTAAACAAAAAATTGCTTTATATGAAAATTTTTGAATTCACTTTATTTAAACAAAAAAATTAAAAATACTTCATTCAAACAAAAATTGATTAAAAAAATTTTTTAAACTCACTTCATTTAAACAAAATATACTTCATTCAAAAAAATATCAAAAATACTTCTTTTAAACACTCTTTAAAGAAATACTCATTCAAATAAAAAGTTTAAAAACTGCTTTAAAAGAAAAAAATTAAATCTACTTCATTTAAACAAAAAAAATAATAATTAAAAACTGCTTTAAAAGAAAATTTTTCAATTCACTTTATTTAAACAAAAACAAATAAAAATTGCTTCATTCAAACAAAAATTGATTTAAAAGAAAATTTTTGAATTCACTTCATTTAAACAAAAAATTGCTTTATTCAAAAAAATTATCAGAAATACTTCTTTTAAATACACTTTAAATAACTACTTCATTCAAACAAAAATTTTAAAAACTGCTTTAAAAGAAAATTTTTGAATCCACTTCATTTAAACAAAAAAAATTAAAAATACATCATTCAAACAAAAATTGATTTAAAAGAAAATTTTTAAACTCACTTAATTTAAACAAAAAATACTTCATTCAAAAATATTTCTTTCAAACACTCTTTAAATAACTACTCATTCAAACAAAAATTTTAAAAACTGCTTTAAAAGAAAAAATTAAATCCACTTCATTTAAACAAAAAAAATTAAATCCATTTTATTTAAACAAAATAAAAAATACATCATTCAAACAAAAATTGATTTAAAAGAAAATTATAAACTCACTTCATTTAAACAAAAAAATACTTCATTCAAAAAAATTATCAAAAAAATTTTTTAAAAAGAAAAATTTTTAATCAACTTCATGTAAACAAAAAAAATTAAAAATAAATAATAATAGAACAAGTTTTATAATTGTTTGTAGAATTCCGAGTATAATGATTAATGTTTATAAATTTTAATATACAAATCATAATAGTCCTTACTTGCAAGGAATGGTAATCTGCCTTGTTAGAGTCGAGAACTGCTTGTTTCTGAATGAGAGTATCGGTCAAAGATCTGACTCGAGCTTCGAGTTCCATAACTTGATCGGTTTGATTGGTTTGTTTCGTCGATATCATCTGTCTCGTCCGATTGATTTCTTCATCCTTGGCAGATAGGTGATCATGGAAATCAGCTTTTTCTCTCATGTATTTCTCTTGTAAATGCCTATTTTCCCGAGTCAATTGCCGATAATCTGTATCAACGTCCTCCCTCAACTAGAAATCCAACATAGGCGTTCAATCAAAAATAATAGTCAAAACAAAAAAATTGTCTACTGGCAATCCTGTCCTACCTGTTTTTCCCGTTCTAATTGTTCTTCTAGCAAATCAAGATTCTTGCGTAACGATTCCGTCTCGGTGTGCATTTGATGGTCCAATTCCTGTAAATCAAAATCTCGGTGCTCCAATTCAACACGACATCTGGCGATTTCTTCTCTCAATAAATCGCATTCGTGTCGCATATTGGACAATTCTTGTTGTAAATCCTCTGAATAAGAACCAAATGAATATTTATCATCAGTTCCCTCATTTGCTCCTTTCAGACTAGCAATGATCTAAAATTACAAAAAATTATATATTTGGAAATACTTGGTTAACACGAACTAAGTAATTACGACACATAATATTTCAATAGGTGCATAATATAGCGCCTTTACGTTTCTTTTCTATGTCCATATTTTTGTATTGTACCAAATTATCCAAAAAATTATTCTCTCAATTTTAAAACTTTCAACAGATTAAGAATCAACTTCAATAAATATTTCTAGTATCCTATTTATTAACTTTGCAGAGTTTTTTTGAAATAGAAGTTTTTTCAATGACTTCCTCTTTGTTAGTACTTGAGGTATTCAAATTTATTTCATTAAAATCGTAAAGCAATGCGAAACAATTTAAACGAAACCTGAGACTTTATAGAACCAACACAAATTGAATCGGCCAAAGAGGAATAATGGGTAATAGATTTTTAAAAATAACTCATAATGTTAAAAAGTTTATACATTACCAACCGTCAACCATTTTGTTAAGAACCATAAAATACAAATTTTAATTTTATTGTTCAAATTAAAGAGCCCTTATATTTATTAGGAACGCCTGAATCACAGTTTTTGGGATTAGACGGAATCAAAATTTACACTTAGTTTATTGTTTGAGACAATTATTAAATGAGCTATAAAACATATAAGTATTTTTCAAGTTTTCTTGCATACTCATAGGCTACAAATCCTGTTATTACTGTATCTTCTTTTACTTCTTCAACAGAATTATCATTTGTTTCTTTATTTTCAGAACTTTCATTTTCATACTTTTCTACTAGATCAAACAAGAGATGTTCATCAAATTTTGGATTGATTTCAAAACATAGAAAATTCACACATTCACAAAAACAAAATCCCATACAGCGTTTCTACGATTCTACGATTTGAGATTCTTCAATAATTCTTTTCGATGATATCATATGCCTGGAAAGAAAAGAATTAAGCCAATCATTTGATGCTTTAAAATCATGATTTTCTCCTAAGTCAGGGTTTCTTAACCGGTGAGGTATACCTCCTTTGGTGAGGTATACTAATGTGATAGGGGAGGTATGAGATTTTGTTTATTTTTGTTGTTTTTTTTAAATTAAAAATTAAAATTATTTACAAAAAAAATAATTTAAAAAAATTCTTCAAAATTTAAACTTGTTTTATTTATTATGTACATATTTATATTATACAAAATAAAATTTGAACGATTACTTTTTTGCTAAATATGTTAGCATTTCTCTATTTTTGTACATAACTATTTCTAATTAATTATGTTTCTTTTGAAATCAAGTAGCCTTTGAAAAAATTCAAAATTATATACATTTTTATATTCAAGTTTAGTAAAGTTTATATTGGCTGCTGATAGTTGCATTTCTTTTAACTTGTTTTAATTATTTCGTTACCGCTAATAATAAAAAAGAAATATGTCGCAAAAAAGGAAATATAGTGAGGATTATGTGAAATTTGGATTTACATGCTGTGTTCGTGATAAAATCGAAAAACCCCAATGCTTTCTATGCTCAAAAATTCTCTGCAATGATAATATGAGGCCTTCTAAACTCCTTGAACATTTTACAAAAATGCATTCAAATAATTCTGGAGACTCACTTGAATCTCTCAAGCAGAAAAAAGCTCGATTTCTGTCATCAGGAACTTTAACCAAGTTAGGTTTTGGAATTAATCAAAAGCCACTTGTTGCAGCTAGTTATAAAGTAGCATATCTTATCGCAAAGAACAAAAAGTCTCATACCATCGGTGAAACGTTGGTCAAGCCTTGTGCTCTTGAAATGGTAGAAGCTGTTCTCGGAAAGCCACAGAGAAATCAGATCGCGGCAGTATCTCTTTCAAATGACGTGATAAGAAGTCGAATTGTGGAAATGTCATCTGATATTTTGGATCAACTTATGTCAGAACTGAAGAAAACAACTCTTCCTTTTGGTCTGCAACTGGATGAAAGTACTGATGTAGCTCAGTGCAGTCAACTTTTGACCTTTGTTAGATATACCACCGAAACTGGTATTAAAGAAGAGTTTTTGTTCTGCCATCCGATATTAGCTACTACAAAAGCGACTGATGTGTACCAGATAATTGATGATTTTTTTTCAGAAAATAAACTTGATTGGAAGGAAAAGTTAGGATTCATATGTACTGATGGCGCACCTTCCATGCTAGGGAAAAATTCTGGTTTTGGAGCATTGGTACGAGCGATGGCTCCAAATGTTATGGTTCTGCATTGTTTTTTACATCGCCATGCATTGGCATCACGAACTCTTCCACAAAGACTTAAGTCTGCCATGGATATCACTGTCCAAGCTGTAAATTTCATCCGATCTCGAGCTTTGAATCACAGACTCTTCAAAATATTATGCCAAGAAGTTGGAGCTTCTCATGAAATGCTGCTTTATCACACTGATGTACGCTGGATTTCACGTGGACGAGTTTTCACTCGTGTCCTGGAACTCAAAATGGAGATAATAACATTTCTTCGAGAGAAAGAAAATAAATTGTGTGGAGAGTTTGAAACTCACAATTTTACTGCATCATTGGCCTATCTTGCAGGTGTATTTTCACATTTAAATGATCTTTATATTTCCCTTCAAGGGTCAGAAGTTACTATTTTAGATGCAAATGAGAAGATTACAGCCTTCAAGCAAAAACTAGCTCTTTGGAAGAACCGCGTATCAAAAGGTAATTATGTAAATTTCCCATCTCTAGAAAAAATTTTCTGTGCTGAATATTTATTAAAAGCGGTGCCAGATTGGATTCGAACTGATATTTTAATACATTTGGATAATCTCATGAATTCTTTTGATAACTACTTTGTAGAAGACAATTTGAAAATTGATCAGTGGATTCGAAATCCCTTCATATTTAATTTAGACTCCATGGATGATGCTGACATGCAAAAAGACGACCTCGTTGATTTACAGAGCAAGGCTATGGTCAGGCAAAAATTTATCAGCCAAAATCTTGATGAATTTTGGTGCTCACAAATAGATTCTTATCCGGTTTTGGCAAATAAAGCTCTTTCAGCTTTGATTCCATTTGCAACAACATACCTCTGCGAATCTGCATTTTCAACATTGGTCAATGTAAAGCCGAAAACCAGAAATCGATTGGATGCCAGGCATGACATGCGCTTAGCATTGTCTAAGATTGTTCCGCGAATTTCGCATCTTATTGACGCAAGCAGCAACAATCATCTCATTAATGCTGCCTTATTATTTTGTAGTATTTATATAAAAAATATTCTTTGAATTTGGGAATTATTCTTTAAATTTTTCACATATTTTCTATCTTTAAAGTTTAAATAAATTTTGTCAATATGAATTAAATATAAAATATAATTTTTTATATCACAGTATGAATTAAATATAATTTTTTTTTATAAATATATTAAAATGGTGAAAATAAAATAATATATGTAATGTTGGTATACCACTAATTATATTTCTTATCTTTTAAAAAAAATAATTCTGCTGGAGGTGAGAACATCAAATTAAATATTAAGTGAGGTATGATGTAAAAAAGGTTAAGAACCCCTGTCCTAAGTGATTCGCTAATTCTGATGCTTTTTGCTGTAATATATCACCAATGACACTGACATTTCTAGTTCTATGGATCTGGAACCATTCATACAAGATGGCATAAATTTGATATCCACTACGTAAATGTATTTTTCGTTTTATTTTGGTATTCAAATTTGAACTCAAAAATGGAGTCTCTGGATTTCACGAAATTGTTTGATTCATCGCCGGACTTTTCATCACAGGATTTACTTTTATGTATACATGTAAAATAATAAATAAATAATGGAGGTTTTTCTTTGCAATTTCTATTAATTTGTCTATTTACTTTATTTTAACATAGTAATACGTATAGTAAGATATATCCAAAGCAAATTAATATATCATGATGAACTGTTCTCTTGATGAACCATCCTGTGATGAACAGTCCTCTTGATGAATCGTCCGCGATTAAACGTCCGGATACCAGATTATTTATACAAACTAATGAAAGAAAGCGTTGAGAACAAACTTTATCTTCATCGAATAATTTTAAAAATTTCTGTTTCTCATCGATACTTAAATCCTTTCTCTTTCGTTTTGAATTTGTGTTTTTCATGTTCATAAAACAGTTAAAAATGAAATATTTAAACAAAAAATTGTATAAATTATTTATTTATTTTACACTACTTTTTTTGTTCATTGTTCAGAATAAATATTGTTTGTATTAATAAAACATGATTTCCCATGAAAACCAAATGATTACTAATAATTTTTGAATGAAATGTCTATATTAAACTCTGTTCATATTGAACGAGGTTGACTATATATAGAAACTTAATATTAATTAAATATCCAAAATAGAACTGCAAAATTTTTACTAGGCAACATTTATTAACTAAAACTTATTATTTTTCGAACATAGTGTCGATGATCACTATATCTGTAAACATGCAATCTATGGCAAAAAGAATGTATGAGACTTTCACACATTTCTGGTAAAATTTCAGCTGTCTCAGCTTCAATTAAAGATTTTGGAGATTCTTTAGTTTCCTTGGTGTATCTTCAGACTCCCTCAAATAAAAAATTTGAACGGTGATGGATGCAAAATAAATTGTCTCGGTCTTCCAATTCATCTTTCAAAAAATTTATTGTTCGAAAATTCCCATAATGAGGAGGAGCATCATCTTGTTTGAAAATTAATTTTTATATCTTTTTGCGCATATTTAAATAGTTTTTGAGAGTCACAGTCTCATGAAAAAGGAATGGATTCAATTTTGGACTAGAGCGAGATTGTGGTATGATATCATTAGGACGTTCGATGACCCAAATCCTACAATTGTGTCGGCTGAATCAAACTGCTTCAATGGAAATTGGGTTTTTAAGAAAATATAGTCCGTTGGTTTGATTAATTAAAATTTGACATTGTGATTCTTTCATTGTAGCTAATGGAGAATTTGAATTTTCTAAGGTAAATTGATAATGTTATTAAAAGGTTTTTTCTTTTGAAAACATCGATTGATGTTTCAGAACTGAATCAAACTTCTTAAACAATATTTCTTTTTAGAATTGTTTTTTTAGATTTAGCGAAATTTTTCAATTTTTCAATCTTTCTGAATTTCCAAGATTGCAAACATTGGCAGCTTCTTTAAACTTTGCAAAAATATTCCTCGTAGTCTTTTCTGTCGGTATATTTTTCCATTTCAATGTCTTCTAATTGAAAAGTTACTGATTCTAACTTTACCATAGGGAAAACTATTTCTACGCGTTCAGTAATAGAGAGCAAAATCACAATTTTAATTACAGCTATTGATACTGATTCTTAAACATTTGTCAAAACTATCCGAATGTCGCCTTTGTCGTCGATTTTTCAAACGATTTCGTGTTTAATATCAGTGACATTGACAAATACATTTTCGGTTACTGATATTTCATTTAAATTGATGAAAATTTCAGAATCATATTTCAATTTTAAATTATATTTAAAAATCATTAAATCATTGATTTCAAATTAATTTGAATTTTTAAGTTTTCAATTTTATTTAAAAATTTTTGTAATGTTTTTTTATTTAAAAACCAATTAAATTGAGGGATAAATATATTAGATATTTCTAAGTGCAAGAATAGTGAATTAATTCCAAAAAATATCCCGAGATAATGGATACTAAAAATGTTATGAACTCGACTAACCTTCTCCTTCATTTGGAGAATATTTGACGCTTTCACTTTGTACTCTTTCAGATCGTTTTGAATAGCCACTCTTTTCTGATTTGACATGTTCAATTGCTCCGTTAATATATCGATGCGACGTTTGTCGTCAACTCGGGATTTTTCATAATTGTTGATAGTTTGGGCCTGAACAGTAAAATGGGAGTAAAATAAATACTAGAGATTTAAGTTATATTTAAATTATAATGAGATGGAGTGAAGGAGCTACAATTTCATGCAGGAAGAAAGGAACGATTCAATCAGCTTAATAGCCAGGAGATTATCAGAAATTGATTTAAAAGATTGATCGAAATCACGGAACGAGAAGCAAATTACTGCAATATTTCCCCCAAAATCATTAGTGAATTAGAGCATTTTAGGAGATATTTAATTATGTAGTTATCGGGATTCTGCTATTGACATATATAACAGTCGAAAAATAATTTGAAGGGGCCACTATAAAAAATTATTTAGCTTTAAGCTTAAATTATAAAATCAAAATTCCATTTTAAAATCTGGCTGGCATTAAATATTCATTCATTAAATAAATATTAATATTTTAATTGATTATTAAAATCGATAAATAATTGAATTCAAATGTTATTATTTATGGACCAAATTTATATTGTATATTTAACAGCAAACAATTTTGATTATTAAAGCAATAATAAATGCTGATCTAGGCCAGCGGTTTCTAAGCTTTCTGATATTTCGGAGCACTTTTGATTATAGGAAAACTTAGTGGAGCATTAAAATCATAAAGCGATCTGATTTAACATTAAAATGAGGGTTTATACTGGTCGAGATGGTCGTGAGAAGGAGTACAACATTGGAGCATCAGTTAATTCCTGTGTCCAGCCCCCCCCCCGGTCGATATATTGATCTTATATTTATAATAACCAATAAAAATGAAGGAATGCGATTGGGGATTGCGTGTAATTAGCGGTTAAAACTGGTTAATTAACTGTCATAACCAACCAGTTTGATTTTTGAATCATCGAGACTGCTTTGCCAATTCAATTTCTCTCCTTCCAGTTTTTCCAGAAGTTCGGTTTTCAATTTCAACTCTCGATCGAGTAAAATTATTTTATTCCGATGATCACTGATTAAATTTGCATCGGCAGTCTGCAAGCCGTCATTAAATTGGTTTATTTTATCAAATTCATTCCATACCGACCCGACTGATTCAGATTTTCGGGAATTGATTAATTGTATTTCCGATTGCAAAACTGATAGTTTATGATCTTTTACCTTCATTGTTTCATTCATATCATCTTTGTCACTGATTAATTCTCGATATTTTTTGTCACAATCCCGTAATTGATGAGAAACCTTTTCTAGCTAAATAAGAAAATATTTTTAAAAGTTAATTATAGCAAATTATAATTAAATAATTTTCAAAGTTTTAGGACACTATTCGCAAAGCACAATAATAACCTGATTTCTTAAGCGTTTGTTGTCTTCTTCAGATTTATGATTTCTTTGCAATAGTGATGATATTTCTTGATTTAGTGAAGAAATTTCACTCCGAAGCAACTTATTTTCAATTGATGGATTATTATCCGTGTTCATATTGATTAACTCATCAGATTTATCAACATAGTCATCATTCACTGTTCTATATCCACTGGAACAGTTGTCCGAATAGGTATCAGGATTATTAGATGTTAGAATGTCAGATCCACTTCGAGGCATTTTAGAATTATAATTAAATTGAAAGAGATTTTCTTCGGGATTAGCAGATGTCTTATTCACAGATTTTTTTAAAGGCAAGGATCTAATAGAGTCAGCACTGTAATCTGTGCCACGTTGACTAAATCTATCATACTCCTTTATAACACATGGTTCTGTTTTTCTATTGTATTGCAGCTTTTTATCTAAATTATCTTGGCTATTGTTTAATGCTTGCGCAGCTGAGCTATCAAGATTATTGAGAAAATTTTCAGCTTTACCAGCTAAATCACTAATCCAAGACATTTTTCATATATCTTCTTAATAATAAAGATTGAGAAATATAATATAATAAATTAAATTTAGTGGATTAATTTTAAATTTGTATTGTATATTTAACAGCAAACAATTTTGATTATTAAAACAACGCAAATATAGATCGTTTTAAAAATTAATAATTTATACGACTTTGAAAATATTTGATTCGATTTGAGATATTTGTTCTCAAAAATGAACAGGTTAGTGAAGTTGTTTATATATTAATAAATTGAATTAAGTGAAGGCCGGATTAAGATTCAGCTAAATTATATAATTAATTAAATTAGGATAAAAGTTAATCACATTAAATTTGAATTTGTTTGTGTTGGATTTAGTTAAATCAAAATAAATTATATTAAGTTGAATTTAGATTAAACTATTTTATTACAATTTCTAAAAGTTGAAAATAATGAACTATCGCTATAAAATAGTACCAAAATTGGCTACTTACAAAGTTGGACACAATTGTTATTAAAAGTGTAAAATTATAGTGTTGAAAGGTATGAAAGCAGAATTTTATATTTATCCGATAAAGAAAATGGAAATTCCGGTATTGTATTAATTCTTTTTCAGTAATGTTTTTACAGTCCCGGTCTTTTATTGGCGTCGTTGCTATTCCTTCGGTTGGTGATGTACACGAAATACCAATTTATTTATTTTCAGCCAAGATGTGCCCCTAGCTAATAGTCCACCAAGTAGGTAATGTGAAATGTAGTTGAATCTAATGTAGTAGTTATCTAAACTATTTATTTTTCACAAGTTCAAGAATATCGATAAAATGATGTGCGTTATTGTCTTTAAGATCGTTTGTTTTCAGCTACAGTTTTTTAACAATGCTTTACGCTTTCCTTTAGATTTTATTGATGGCATATTTTATAGGAGCAGTTCTGAGTAGATTTTCCTCTTTTTCAAATTCTGAACTAAGTGAACATCTTACACAAACTAAAGATATATTAGGTAAAGCCGACGTGTCGATATTTCATCTAAGACCTACACCAAAGATCGACAGGTGTCATAAGCAGCGCCTGGTCGTTGGCAAGTTTGTTAATAAACTTCGTCCCATCTAAATGGACACTAACTCTATATAATCGTTAATGGACTATGACTTTAGTTCTCATTTCATAGTATTTATGAGCATCAGAATAGTTATCCAATAAAAGAATTGAAATTATTTAACTTAGAAAAGCACGCTGCTTAAGGAAAAAGAAACTAGACTTAAAAGGTTTAAAATTATCATAGAAATAACAATAATATACATATTAGAAGATGGCGTATTACATGAAGTATTACGTGGTAGGGAAGGGTAAATATAGGGTAATTATACATATTCAGAACAAGGAGTGATGATAAGAGAAATTCGAGACTTTGATAATGGTTGCAGGAGAGTATATGAATAATCCATTAACGATTTGGATGTGATTTATTTGTGTTATTATGACAATGTTATTAAATCTGTAAATATATATTTTATTTTTATTGATTTATTTTTGCTAAATAAATAAATTTTTGAAAGTGTAAATAGCACTTCAGGTGCAGAGAAAATACATAATTATTAATAATAATAATAAAAACAGACATTACCACTAGATATGGAGATCCACAAAACATGACTATATAAACCACAGTTTTCTTAGTCAAATCACCCAAAAATTGTAAGCTAAGAAGAGTTGCAAATTCAATAATTGATATTGCAATACAATTTAGAGCATACAAAATTATATAACCTCTCTCAGCTAGTAGCAAATATGTATATATATATATATATATAGCAAAATAAACAAAACAATTGTATAATATTTATAAAAGGTGATTTTATTTTTGTGCATATAAATTTTATTAGTTCATAAAGTTTTGAACCAGCTTTTGTGCTCTTATTTATATAGGAACCATCAGGTTGAGATTCTGAGAACCTCAACATACACTTATCTACAGTTTGCATAAAGAAATGATAGATTACTACTTAACAAACTGAAATTCAACAAAAGAGAAGTTATCGACTGATTTTAGTATGTAGTTATATATTTTTTATATTGTATGCAAATATGAATTCGCTGTCTCTACTAATGAGATGTATGGAATTTCACTTTTACAATTCAATGAATCATTCAAAGAGAAGTTTCGTAATTTTTGGATTTTATTCGAAATATTCTTTTGCGCTTCGCAGTTTTGAAATTTAATTTAATATTTTTATTTAAATTTTTATTTATTTTGATGTATTTTGACTTAATTTGTAAGTGTTTCTTTTTAGAACTGGGGAAATTAAGATCAATGCTCTTTTTCGACAAATATCGGTTATAGCACTATAAAACTTTGTAGTCATTTGAGAAAGTTGATGAGTTTGTCTGATCATACTGAAATAAGTCATTTTTCTTACTATATTGAAAATGGTGGTGCATCATGTACTGATTTCCTTGAAGAATATTACAGACAAATGATAAGCCATTTCTTCAGACTTTTACATCAAACTGTGAATATACTAAAAGAATTGATATTCACTTCTATAAATTTTATCACTGGCCCGAGACTTGAAATTAACCAATCATCACTCAACGAAAGCATCTATTGGCTTCATTTCTAAAATCTTTCACTTAGCCCTCTAATTCATATGAGTGGGTCACAGACATTTAGTCTATCAAAAAAGCGATATTTAAATGTCATATTATTTTATTATCTTACTTGTAATGCTTATTGGTGGTGGGACCAAGACACTTTGATGCTTGCAGTCATTGAAGTAAATATATTTAAATAATGAAAATATCATTAATTCTCAAAATATTTAATGCAATGAAATTTAAATGATATAAAAGTAACATATAAATTATATTGAAATAACTCAAGATCATCCATCAATGATTCTTGATAAAAAGTTGTCGTCTATAAAATTTCAAACTAAAATGTTGGTATACGCACAGATTTGAAATTATGTAAAACATTTATACTGTATGGAAAATTTATATGGGAAATATTTATACCTGATTTTGCGTGTGTGAGTTAGTGTGTGTGCATAAGTGCATTTAAACAACTTCAAATATTTTTAATAAATTTTATCATTTTTAATGCGAATTTTTATTAATTTTTAAAATTTTATAATTTATTTAACCGTTTCGCGGGGNCCGCATAGGCCGACACTACGAATTGCTTAAATTGGGACACGTCGGTATATGCCGACACATAAAAAATATCGTAGATAAACACGTCGGACATACCCGTCGGCGATTGCATTGGTTTTATATGTAGGAGCATATTTTGCGCCCTTACAGAAGCAATCAGATTTGAGTTAGTGACCCAATTAGATTTGTTTTGTACTCTTATGTTTAGGTATATTCTAAATTTGCGAGAGTGGTACAAAAACATTATGTCACTTGTGTCACTTTGCGAATATTTTCTAAATTTCATGTGTCCGCGAAAGTGTTAAAAACATGAAGAATTCCTTTATTGCAACATAGTTTATATAATAAAAAAAATACAATTTTGATTAAATATTTATAAAATCATTTATACAAACATTAGAATAATAAAACTCTTGATCTAAATGTGATATTATACTACTAGAAATAAATAACGCTTTTCTCAAGAAAGTTGTTTTATACCAACAATGATTAGAGTATTCCCCTATTGTGATATAGCAATATGAGTTCAAAATATGGCACCTACCACTTTTCTTTTTCAAATTTGATTTAATTTTTTAAAACAAAAATGACCATACTCCTAAATAAATAGCTATTGATATTTTAATGAAGCTAATTTTATCACCTCTAATATTTGTCTTTATAGACCTGACACGAGCAACATAAAATTACAGAATCCAAATTTTAAAACTATTAAGAGAGTGAGCTGCAAAAAAACTATTTGTTTTTCATAAATTTAGAAATTCAAATATTAATATAAAAACATTTTTCTTTATCACTCGAAGTTATACTCTGAGGTACATGAGGCTTTTTAGGTTTTTTCTAAGCCATATGCGCCTCATTAGCCACTGGTTGCCCAGGCTTCTCTATACAAATCGACTTTTATGACAAACTCAAAAATTTGTAAAAAAATAAGTTTTCCAAAATCAAAATTTATATGATTTTCACTTGATTTTGTAGAAAATATAATAATATAATCTAAAAAATTTTAATATAAAATAAAAAATCATTAAAAAATTTTAAATTAATATTTTCAAAATATTTACTGGAAAAAAAATTTACCTTTTTTGGTGAAATTTAAATCTACCATTTGACAATGGGATTTATTATTTCAATTATTAAACAATTATTAGTTTTCATAACTCTCATAACTCATAAATTTAAATTTAAAGGTCTATTAAACCTTCAGTTTTGATGGCATAATAAAAACTTAGTAATTCATTTGAAGTGCAATATAATGAATTCACATATATAAATGAAACATTATATGAAAGTAAGAGCGGCATTTATATGAGAAAGATCGATAATAATGATAATAATAATAATAATAATAATAATATTAATAATAATAATAATATTAATAATAATAATAATAATAATAATAATAATAATAATAATAATAATAATAATAATAATAATAATAATAATAATAATAATAATAATAATAATAATAATAATAATAATAATAATAATAATAATAATAATTCAATATGATACATAATACAGAAGTAATTACAATAATAATAATAATTATTATTATTATGTTCTATAATTATATTGTTCCTTTACCACGTAAACATTATTCGAAAGCATCTTTGTACCAGATGAATCCTTCTTCTAATATTTGAAAGGGTTAATTAAATATAAAAATATTGAAATTAAAGACAGTCATGACTTTGTTACAAAAAAACATAATTTTAGATATGCAATTATTTCTGTTGTTTACAAGTCCTAATTCAGATGAGATTTTATTACAGAAATTTTATAATTATTTTTAATTGATTTTCGAATCCAATTTCGAATAATTATCTATTATAGTAAACAGAGGCACCGAGGGATTGGAGGGGTGCCGTGAGAAAATAAAATATACATAAAACTGAGATTTTAAAACTATTACATATTTTCAATGTCAATTGGTGACAAACGGAATCTCTGTAGTCAATAAAACAAAAAAATTATAAATTGGCAGGACTTGAAGTGAGATAAGGAATTCAATATATTATGATATCCCTCACAGAAGTCTTCATATTTGGAGATTCTACGAAGTGCTGCTTCATAATGATTCCATATGTTTATTAGTTAGCAAAGATCTCTATTTATTATACTCTTAATGTTTGTGGAAAATAAATACTTGTATCTCATTATAATTATCTTCATTTATAAATTTAGACAAATTGATCAAAAATATTTCTCAATTCATATGTTGTAACAAATGCAAAATGCAACCAAAGAGTTCAGTTTCAATTCTGCACATATTAACTTCATAATAAAATTTTATAAATCCTTTCATATTTTATAAATTTTATTTTAATATTCGATAAAGTAATCAATAAAAATTTATAATTTTATTTTAAATAAATAAAGTTTTTTCCGGTTAAAACAATTATACCACTATTTTATTAAAATTTTCAATAAAATGATTAATTAGTTTAGAGAATGGTTTGTGTTTTCGGCATACTTCTACAAATGTCTAAAGCAGGTGTTCAAAAAATATCTTAGATCATAATGGCCTTCAAAGACCTTTCTGAAAAATTCAAAAATGGATCAAATTGTTGCACACTTCAATAATAGAACCAGAAATGTTCAGTTAGATAAAAAGGTTTTTCATAAGTTTCCTTTGTGAACATAGAATACAAGTGAATTACATTAAGAGAACATTTATATATTGGTTAATCAAGAAAATTAAGAATTATTATAATCGTAATTAATGAAAATTGCTATATTTTGACGAAGGACGATTTATTAACATAATTTCTCTGTCATGTATATCAGTCGAGATTAAATGCATTATTATTATTATAATTATTATTATTAATATTATTATTAAAAATGTTCATTTTTTCATAAGACGTCGCAAAAAGATATTATTGAGACAAATTAATTTACAAATCATATTCTAATTAAATATAATATATCATACAATTCATTATTATTTTTTTATTACTATTATTATTATTATTATTATTATTATTATTATTATTATTATTAATATTATTATTATTATTATTATTATTATTATTATTATTATTATTATTATTATTATTATTATTATTATTACGTTATTTTTGACTAGTTATTGCTAGCCTTGATTATTTTTTTACTTTAAATTTTCCCCACTGATTATAAATAAGAGTTTCCGGTAAAAAGTAAAAACGGATCAACAAAATCCCAAATGATAATCACAGATTTTATTGATCAAATGCTATCATATAACAAATATTTGATAAAGGAGAAATGTGAGATCAATGATTTGCTCTGAGATTCCTAAGTTTATAAATAATAAACCCATAATTAAAATCCGAAATCATGAAACCACTCGAAAGCTAGTAGAAATAAATTGCTAATTGTAATGCACATTGACAAAACATGCATAGAAAATGGGCAGGAATTACAGACATTTATTCAAGCGAGTAATATCAATGCGTTATCGATTGAAAGCAGCTGGGAATACTCAATAACATTGTTTTATTTATTTTCAACATGTTAAAAGAAGATTTAATTTAATTTAATTGTTTATTTTTCCTCCTTTTTCAAAATTGTTTTTTAAAGTAATCAATATAAAAGTTTTTTATTGTATTAAATACATTCCAAAAAGCCAACATTGAATAAATCAAATAGAAAAAATTTTAATTATAAAATCTAAAAATGAACTCACCGAATCTGGAACTGGTTTAGCCATTTAAAATCTGAATTATTGAGTAAATGAAAATTTAAATTCCATTAGAAAAATACTTTTGATATTTATTACAAATTCTAATGGTGACAGGTTGTTCGATAATAAAAACCAAAAAAACGACGAATGTAGTTTATTGACCAATAAAATTAAATATAAATATAAATAATGGTATACAAAGTCAGTAAAACTCCAAAACAATTCAATTCTGTAATATTTGCTGCAGATAAAAGCAGATGTTCAATCAATTACACTGAGAGAGTGTGTGTATGTGTGTTGCTGTACTCTTTCTTCATCATCTAATTGGTTCATTACCAATTAACCATTGTAATCATTTATCTAATTGGAGATGAATCAATGTTTTTATAGGGATTTTTATTTCAATTTCCTTAATTTGTTTTCAAAATTGATATGTCTGATAAATTGAATCAATAAAATGACATTTGAATTATTAATAAATTGTTTGACCTTGAGGTTTTGTTTTATCGGATGAAATTTATCATATAAATCTGTTACCGAATTTAAAAATTGATGATTATAATTAATAAATTCATCTTCTCCTTTATTTCCATTTTTCACTTCTCATTGGTTTAAAATAAAATAAATCAAAAACAACTTTTTTTGTACAAGAATTCAGAATTAAGTTCAATATAAAATTCGAAATAAATGAATATAAAATTTCTAAGTTTTAAAACTAGCTATAACTAGCTATTAATTTTTTTATAAATAATATTTTTCTATAAAATTTCTTTTTTATTAACTACTCCCTCAGTCTTATAATACTGGATAGTTTTCTCCGTTTTTCTTGTCCCATATTACTGGATATGTTTTTATGAAAAAACTAATTTTGTCAAAAAGTTAATTTTTAATAAATTTATTTCTTAGAAATGGTAGTTCTGCTACATAAGTGCATAAAAACATGTATTTGTGTTGTGGTCACTTGTTATTGTTCTATTTTTAAAAGAGAATGAAACTTTTTATTTATTTAGGACTCAAAGAGTATTTGCAAATATTTCTGCTTTTAATTCTAAAGATACAGGTAGTTTGCCATTGTTGATTTGACGTACCTTGGCCATACGTGGTTTCTTGTAATTGTTTCTTCCATTGACTTTGATGCTTTCAATCATACAATTTTGGAGAGATAAAAAAATCTTTATTCAACTAATCACGAAGCATGTATTTAAAAGATTGTCCAACAAATTTGAAAATGTCATATATATTAGACGGATTGTTAGTATAATAAGCACTTTGGATGGCTCGAAAATATTCTAAATCCAAAATATTCATATCGTCGCTATTAGTTGGTTGACAGATCAATCGAATATCAAATTCATCACTTGTTGCGTGGTGGATAAATTCAGAATCATCTCGTCGAAATATGAGGTCTTGTTGAATAAAAATTGTTTTACTTCGTTCTATTCAATTTCTAGGATACTTAGATTTAATTACTGGTAGTACTTTTTCAATCACCATTTCACGGTAGTTCTTTTTATCAATAACAAGGCGTGTGGAAACGAAAGTGCCTCTACTACGATTTGCTATTCCTATTTGCAGGTTCCATTTTTATGAATGGCCAAATTCTAATTTTGCCATCAAACACTGCCATTCATTTTTGTGTGCATCAAATCTAGGTCTAGCAACAGCAGCAAGAAACATCACTTTTGTTATGAATCTTTTTGATTATACTTGGAGATGCTGTTTAACCTCGTCTGTTTCAAGGTAATAACGGCTTTGTTCCTCAGTTAGATAAACTAATTTTCATCAATGTGAACCATATCAAACATATCCGAGAATCGAATACTTCCATATTCAAAAAAATGCAAATGACGGAATACAAACATAATCCGCTTCTCTTTATTGGCATCCGTCAACAGAGGATTTAACGTTGCTGTGCAGACTCACACTTCTCCAGCTTTTATCTAGCGATGCAGAGACATTTTTGACATTTTCAAGTCACTTTCAAGTGATCTGATTGTTTTTTGTTTGTTCAGTGGCACATTTCGAATTTTGCCATTTAATTCAAAATTCTTTTTTTACCAACTTGACTGCGTTTTATTGAAGCCACACTCGATTAACGGATTTCTTTGCCTAGTTTCTGGATTTTGGCTAAAGAATTCCGTTGTCACTTTCACTTAGCAAATTCTCATATATTAGCCTTCTTTGTTCATTGAAAAGTTTGCGTTTGCTTCGTTCCATATTTATGGATAAAAATTTGAAAAACTGAAATGGTGTTGACAAAACAAAAATCAAAAATGAAATGTCAAAATGATAGAGGATGAGCAGTAATCATAAAACATTGTTAAATCATTTAATTGTTTAACTTATAATTACTACTGTTTCTAAGAAATCATCACTTTATATTATTATTATTATTATTATTATTATTATTATTATTATTATTATTATTATTATTATTATTATTATTATTATTATATAATTTAACAGGGTTGGAAATACCATATGGACTTGACAACAAATAACTGAAATTTTATTCTTACAGAAACTTTATATAAATTAAAAAACAGATAATTTTCACAGTGAAATCAATTCATTCAACTGTAATTATTTTTAATTATTTTTACGCTAGTATTGGGAGTTGTTACTTTGTTGTCATAGAGATCTTTTTGTTTTTTTCCTCTCCTTTGTTTACGCCTAGTTTACAAATTTATATTTCGATATAAATATTACTAACCACCTTTCGCAATTACAATTCTACGACATTATGAACAAGACTTTTTCAATTATATTTTCGTTATTTTCAATATTTAATATCGATTCAATCAACGGGTCAAATATAAATTCGGCTTTCTTGAATGTCACGAAAAGTTTGAACAATCTTTGCAATCTGGTGTCGAGCTTGAACAATTTGCTCGACTCAACAACAAGTCTGGCTGTGAATAGAGTATGTTTCAACGTTTCCAAAATTGTGGATGGAAGTGCTCCTATTAATAAGAAATTAATGGCCGATATTACCATGAATGTCAACGCAACGGTTTTGGCATTTACAAGTCAATTGATGTCAAGTTCAAAAATTCCAACCGAAATCCAGGCAGGCATATTGGATCTGTTGAAACAGCTAATTGCACTACTATGGGATCGACGCGGTTTACTTGATAGAGAAAAATTACAGCTGAATCCAAAAGTGACTTTGAAAAAGATAAATAAAGCCTTTCCAAAAAGTCACCATGAAATGAAAATCAAGCATTAAATAACATGACAAGTCACAGTCCATGCACTCTCCTTAAAGATTTAGAAACTTTAATTGATATATTACATTGAATTCACCTTTAGTTTATACAAATAAATCATATCAAAAAGTTTTCATTTTTAAATTTAGAAATATAAACTATAATTTTCAACTTTCATCAAAATCTTTTATCTTATTCATCTTTGATCTAATTTCATTTCATCTATATTTTGTTAGTAATATGGATATGGATTTATAGTCTGCAAAAAAATGAAAATGAAAAAATGGTAAATTTCTGAAAACCAGAAAAAATCTTTGAAAGAGCTAAAATTAGATAATTTTTATCTTTAAAATTGTTTCGTAAGTTTTATTATAAAGAAAAAGTCTGTTTGTTTTTTGAATTGAGATGTCATAAAATTTGCAAAACCTTTTCTCTTAAACCAGTTTCCTTATCCTATAGTGGGTTGTGTAGTGCCTCTGACTTCTACGTTAATAAAAATAGCAACATAATAATTAAACTTAAAATATATAATTAAATTAATTAAATAAAAGCAATTGTTTAAATATTCAAAAAACCATTTTTAAAAAAAAGGAAAACATTATTAACAATTCATGTATCTTTGGCCATTTCAATCACTAGCGCACATCAAAATCTATAAAAAACAAATGCCAATCATTCGAGAAGCTTAAACCTTCGCCTTCCAAGTCGAGATCTTTCTGTTGATGACCTTAATCATCGGGACCTTCTATTTGACAAAAGAAATTTTCCGTATCAGCTGGACTGACCCATACGTCTTTGGTTGCCAAAAAAAGTTAATGATCAAAGTTATTCCAGATAAATATTCCTATACTTTTACATAATATGATACTGAGGTCGACATGCCCAAATGCGAGTTCATCAACAATCTCAGTACAATTACCAGATCAAGTACCCATGCTTTCGTGGAAACATTGACTGCGGGAGAAAATATTTCTATGATCGTTTTCAATAAAAACTTTATGCAAATTAGTTTCGCGCATTTACAGGTTGCTACTAAGATTTATTTTAAAAAGAATTTTATACCATAATACAAACTTGACTTACAGTTTGCACTAGAAAAACCTTTGGCCTATTTGGAAATAATTTCCAAATGAACCTGTTAAAATTATATCACCAAAGATCTTAATCAAAGTGTTGAATTCTGAAATATTGTTCGTTAGATAATGTGATTTGTGAGCTCGAAAGTGTCTTTTATATTTTAAAGCCATCATCTATTTACGATCAATTTTGTTATTCAAAAATCGTTCTAATTTGTTTTCGTTCTCAAGCATTGAAATTTGGACAAACAAAAAAAACAATTAGATACTTGCAAGTGACTTGAAAATGTCAAAAATGTCTCTGCATCACCGGAAAAAAATCTGGATAGAAGTGCGAGTCTGCACAGCAACGTGTACAACACCAGATTAAAAGATCACTAATTACCTGATTGGTTTATCAGCTGGGATTTTGAGTTGGTTGTTTTCATTGAACTTCTTCGACAACTTTATTCAAATATTCCGTTAACTTCTTTTCGTGTATCTCTTAAATAATTCTTTTCTGAAAATCATCTCCAACAATTACTTTTTAACAATTATTCTCCAACAAATCGTTTTCCAATAAATACTCGTCTCAATGACTTCTATAAATTTCTCCCACAATTTCTCTGTTAGTTTTATCTCCTTTGTTTCGTAGACTCTTGCCTCGTTTTCCGGTTCATTTTCCAATAAATTTTCATTTGATTTTGTATCTGATTTTTGTGTCTTGGTTTTTATCTGATTTCTCCATACCATACTCAACAAGCCTTTTAAAGGTCATTTGAGAACAGAAAGTAATGATTTCATTGAAAATCGACGAGAATGAAATGCTCGTGAACATTTTATCAAACCAACGAAATCACTGGTTGAGTAAAAATACCTTGGGATAAGGTTAATGATCAGTGTGTCTTAAATGTTTTAAAAGCTGGATATTTGGATAGAAAATTGTCATTCAATGAAAGTGTAAAAGATTTGGACCAATTATTTTGCAAAAGCTGGAATCCAAAAGAAACCGATCACTATAATTTTCTAGAAGATGATGAAATGGTTGTTCTAGAATAAAATAATCTCTTAATTTTAATGTTTATTAATGAATTTTTAATTGTTAATTTAATTTTTAAAAAATATAAGACCTATCTCGAAAATAAGGATTAACATGAAGACTTTTCTGAGAGAAATTAAAACAGGACATGTCTATCTTTTGACATTCAGTCTCTCTTAGTTTTGTCAACAAAGATCTTCCTATTTATTTGAGAGTAATCAAAATTGACAAAGATGACAGTGGCCAACAAAAAATCTTTTTTTCGTTGTCATGAAGTATTGAATGAAATTTGAGTATTTTCATACCGCTTTAGTTTTAACTACTTGGAGCTAGTTTTTAAGATAATAAATACCTTCAAGTATCTATGGTTTATATTGTATGATAGTTGAAATATTAATAATTCTATGCGCATTTTGTGTCATTCTTTGGAAAACTAAAAATAAAAACAGTTTATATAATACTCGTTATAAATTAAATTGTATAGCATATTATTTATTTTGTAGAATATAATATGTTCTCTTATAATTTACAAAAATAGTTATAATTTATAACTTTGTTTAGTTGCTTCCTTATTGTTGGTAATTCAAAACCCGTGTAACAATTGTTGATGCCAAATAAAATTATCTCAAAGATCCTACTTAAATCGTACAAGTTCATTTTGTTACGCATATGTAGAACAGAAAAGAGAATATAACTGACTTTGTAAAAAATCATATCATGAATATTTTGTTATTCGTATTGGTAATAAAAACAAGTCTTAGTCTCTCAATAAAGTTTACGAGACCTGTTCACAACCGGGACGAGTAGATGAATGAAGTTTGGCGTGTCTATGGTAGTAAGAGAAGTAAAGCCATCATAGTGACTGGTAATTTTATGTAATGGACGTTATGGTTAATAATCAGCTTAAGGAAGCCAAGATGGAGAATTCTAATTTAGAATCAAGAAGACTTCCAATTTAAATAGTTTTTATTTGTAGTTGCATCTTGTCGAGTCTTTTACTATCAAAACAAATTAACGTAATTTTAATAGTTTAATACCGATATAGTTGTAGACAGAGTAGCTCGCATGATCCTTCCAATTAATAACAATTTACGGGGTACGACGATAATTTTAATCATCAGATTTTCTGTAACGAAACCTTAATATTACTAATGACATTTTATGATATAATATAATTAAAAACAACCTGAAATTATTTTATGTGAAAGTATGCTAAGTTATCACTAAATTAAGTTTCGAAAATTTAATTAGGCGGTTTATAAAGACGAATTTATAACGGAAGGATATGTTGGGCTAGAGCCAAAAAATAAGAGTTTGTTTTAATGAATCGGAAATACATAGCATAAAAATCGCACGACGTTGAATTAAAACCTATGATTATACATCAAATAATACAAAGTAAAGTATATAACACATTGAGAATAATTAAAACACGTATAAGTTGCAATCATCAACATAATTAAGGGAGAAATAACGTATTTGGAAAATTTGCCAACTCAAAAATAAAAAAAGAATAAATAAAATAAATGATTAATAATGTTACAAAAATTTAGAATGATTTTTGGTCGTATTTACATACGAAAGACTATAATCAAATTAATTAGGAATATTATGGCTTGTATAGCCATACGGAGGAGCTATGACAAAGAGTGCAGAATTTAAGAAAAAAAACAAGAAAAATTTATTAAGACAAGAAAAATAAATAATTGATAAAGAAATAATGAAATGAAATAATGAAATGAAATAATGAACTGAAATAATGAAATGAAATAATGAAATGAAATAATGAAATGAAATAATGAAATGAAATAATGAAATGAAATAATGAAATGAAATAATGAAATGAAATAATGAAATGAAATAATGAAATGAAATAATGAAATGAAATAATGAAATGAAATAATGAAATGAAATAATGAAATGAAATAATGAAATGAAATAATGAAATGAAATAATGAAATGAAATAATGAAATGAAATAATGAAATGAAATAATGAAATGAAATAATGAAATGAAATAATGAAATGAAATAAAAAAATAAAATTATTAAATAATCCGATTGTTTAAAATGATCAATTAAATACAAAATTCAGGCAAATTAAATATTGCAGCATTCGTGTATGTGTGCATAGTGAATCAAAATTACACGAATTCTAATTTGATAGAATTACAGTAAATGGGTAGGCGGTCACCGAAAATCTTTCTCCACTTGATACCAGTTGAGCGATCAACGTTGGTACTGTATGAAGAGGGTGAGTGCTCACAAGAAGTAAGTGCACTATGTGCACTATAATTGTCGAGCACTCCTTGGGTTCACAGACTATCGATAGAAGATATACGTCCGATTTGCTCTGGTCTCTCAACTCGATTGTTTTCCCAAATACTCTTTCGTTATCTCATCAACCAGACATCAAACATACCGGAATTTAAACAATTTCATTGAATACTTTATTTCATACACGTATTTACAAGTCACTTTACACTTGGGATGATTCATATATCTTTTCTCGCCTGGTGAGGTTAAGTTAAATTGTCCTGATTTCTTTTCTTTTTGAAATTAATTTTCTCAATTAATAATTAAAATAAATGTCAATCCGAAATTTTTAGTCCGAGTATTCCGAGCTCACTATTAAAATTAGGCGCTGCGTTGATCCCACCAAAGTTGTGATTAATTTTAGTCTATTAACTTTAATTGACCTTTGCAATTTTATGGTGAATTTTAATTTAAAAATTTTTTTCTTTTCTTTTATCACTAGATACCGTTGCTTAATTCTTTCATTTCACCAAATTTGTTGATATTTGTTAGTTTATTTAGTTAACTACTTGTCTCACCAAATTTGTTTATATTCTTTAGTTTATTTAGTTAACTACAAACGTTTTATTATATACCTCAGCGGTTTTGAAATTGTAGTAATTGGGAATGGTGGTTGGCCCATTATAGTGAGGGAGGGGTCTTACTATAAATTAATTTTTATTCGATTTAAAAACTAAAGGGGGGGGGGTTCCGTTACTATAAGTAAAATGTATGGATTTCCAGTGATGTCATTTGAGGAAGGAGTCTTACTACTAAATTTAGCATTAAGGGGAATTCCTAATCGATAATATTAAAGTTATTTTATGTATTGACGAATTAAATTAATAATACTAAATTAATAATATATCTGATGATAGTCAATAATAACAATAATAAGATAAAAGTCCTGATCATAATGTTCTTGACAATGGTTCCAAAAATCATAATAGTAATTTGAAATTTGGTAAGATCTATATATATATATATATATATATATATATATATATATATATATATATATATATATATATATATATATATATATATATATATATATATATATATATATATATATATATATATATATATATATATATATATATATATATATATTATTTTATTAGAATACTTATTGTTTCGACTATTGCATAGCTTGGGAGTATTATTAGTAAATTATGTTAATTTTAAATATAATATAGGTTGAAATATAAATTAATATTGTCTGATTTCATATATTTAAGCAACATTGGGTGACTAGAGTATTTGAGGGAGGTTATTTATAAAAAATTTTATAATTTATATTTTTAGTTATACTATGAACTAAAATATACTTTAATATCATCGCACATGATTGATAAGTAATGGTTTATGATTCAAGGGCTAGTTAGGAGAATTTTTAATTTATATTTTACAATGTAACTTCATAGAGTATATAATAAGATCGTCTGAATAATAGTCGATGGCTATAAGCTTTTGATTAATTATAAAATTATAAAATGTAATTCTACTCGAATATATGAATAGAGGAACTTCAGTTTAACTTGATATTAGTTTAATATGCAGTATGAGAGGGTCAGTTAACAGAATTGTAAGTTGTCGTTCTTAGATTGCGTACATGTATGCCGAAATCTTTAATGAGTGTTATCAATACTGTCGTTATTACTTCCTAGTTCCATGAAGTTATTCGCTGGAGATTGTGATTTTCACTTTTATGAATTAAAGAAACATATATACAACTCTTTATTAGGATCATTACGATAGCTTGAGAAAATTATCAAATTATCATTTCGTGGTATTGAGAAGTAGTAATTCAGTTTAAGTCAAATATCCTCAATTTCGATGTTATACGATAATCATAAAAAATTTACACATTTAAAATTTTGGATTTCGACATAAATACATACAATACGATTCTTAATATGATTAACGAATTGATACACGAATTTTAAGAATAACCGACTACATTGATTGTCAATAAAATTTTACTTTTAATTATTATTGTTTAATTGATGTTGCATACTTTTTATTTGACTAAACTTAATGCTAGGTATCCGTGTTATGTGCCACCGCATTTCGTCAAATTTGCAAGATTTTGGGTTTAGAATTTGTTCTAGCCCAAAAAAGTGGTAAGAATAAACTAAAACATCTGCGGTAAATAGAATTATGAAAAAAGACTCTCTTAGGAGATAGTAAATAGATTCAGCATATTTCAGAATTAGAAATAAAGGCACACTGAATAACACCAATTATTGTAGAAAATCAAGAAAAACATTTATGAACTGGGAAATAAGGTCGGATGCCTACGTAAAAATTCCGAAAATAACATTGAATAACATCAAGTAATGAGGACCATAATTAATTAAAGAAGGATGAACAATAATTTAAGAATGAGATAGATAATGAAAAGTGACGTAAGACCTTCTACTAGCAGTTCAGAACCCGAAGATGAAAAGGAAATGAGGAATAGTTTTAGTAGTAAAATTAATCTGCTTGCTGATTTTCAAACACTGTGTACAATACCAACATGATTGTTAACACAAGAACACAGATTTTCAATTATAAATTAATCACGAAGGCATTTAGGGAAGAGTTGATGCAAAATCGATAAGCCACCATTGAACATTTAAATGACAAACCCTTAGGCGTCAACAGATACGAAAAATTTTGAGGAGACAGGAAGAAGGACCAAGTTGAATAAGAGAGACTTCCTATCAGTGATTGACGAACCCAATGCACACTAGAGAATTAGCAGTTTTAGAAGGGAACTCATCTTTTTTTGGTTGCGACATACTTAACACATTACCAATGTTGCCTATTAAAGATTTTGCGATTAGAATAACAAGTAGGTCGTTTGTTTTTACGTTTGTTAACCCAGAATAATTCCAGTAAAATAATTAAATTTTTATTCATATTTGGTCTTTTTAATCAAAAATAAAACTTGAAAATGCAATTAAGAAAATTCGTGTTACTAGAAATATTATGAATTTAGCAAAAAATATTTATTTTAAATTAATCTTATAAATTTATTTATATAACAAGTTTAATGAATATATTTGCACATATTTTATTTATCTAGACTTACAATTATATTAATTACAATTATGATTTAAATACGAATGAAACTTAACCTTGACAAATTGTTTTATTATACTAAATTAATTGTTATTTAGAATTCATTATAAAATATTATTCGATTCTTTAAACTTATTTTTATTTAATTATTTTTATTGAAATTAATAAGATTATAAAATTATATAATAATATTTTAAAATAATATAAAAATTAATTATATTTGAATGTGTTACAGATTTACTATGCCACTTAAAATTGGTAAATCTAAATCTTCAAGTGGGTCAGAATTAATACATACTCATTCATGTCCTGATGATTCTGTAACACATACAAAAAAAAATCGTGGCTTAAGAAGATTATTTGATCGTGCAAAATATTCATCATCGTCATCAGTATTTAAGAAATGCTTAACTTTGCATAAATTAATTTTTATATCAGAAAATTTCAACCAGTGAAAATAGTAACACAAAAAGTCCACAATATACAAACAAACTATCTGATGCAGGGTCTAATTCGACACCATTAGATTCATCTCCTAAAAGTCAACAAACTGTTACCTGTCATTCAGTTAGTCCAAAATTATACAAAAGTTCTTGCGCTTCATCTATTGAAGAATTATCAAAAGTAGCTTTTAATTCAAATGGAATTAATACTGGAGTTTCTTCTTCTGCTATTCCATGCAGTCCTATTCAAGATGTAAGTATACACTTACATTTTTCTATTAATTAGAATTTAAAATTAGGTAAATTTTAATAAATTTAAATATAATTTATTCAATTTTAAATTAATCATTTTTAATATTTTATTATTTTTAATTTCTCCAAAGACAATTTTATAAAACAATCAAAGTTCGCTTGTTTCAAAAATGAATTTTTTTCCGTAAAGTTTTCAGTTACAAAACATAGCGATTCTGTATCGAAAATCATAAACACGCAATTTGCTTGAGAATGAAGCAAGAGTAGAAAATTATTTCTCTATCTCAAGTTTGTATGTTTGTACAAGTGTTTGTGTGTATGAACGAAATGAGTTTGTGTGTATTAATGAAATGTTCGTGAATGTGTGTATTTGTATGAAATGTGTTTGTGTGTGTGCGTGTATGTTTCAAATACTAAATTGCATCCACTGCAAGCAGATGTCATATTTTATTGACCCATATCATTGCATCGAAACTACAGTTTTGCTTCTTATATCAAATTTGAGTGAGTCATATTATTCAGAGACTATATACAATAGATAATTTCAGAACATTCGATTTAAATCGATTTTTCTACCACATTACGATGTGAATGAGAGTTGTAAAATTCGAATTTAATTTTCGAAGTAATATTTTATGTGAAATTTATATTTTTCACTATCTATACAATTGTTATTATTGGCATAATATCATTCTATAAATATCATTTTGGCTGGAATTGCCAGTGATTCATTGGTAATTATTTTTGGTCTATAAGCAGCTGAGGGATTATTGTAAGGCATCAATTGGCTGGAATTAATTCCAATCAATATTACGGGATGAAGATGATGATGTTGATGTTGATTATAGTGGTGATGACAATAATAAGTATAAAGTGATGATTTCTTGGTAGCAGCATTTATTATTTAAAATAATAAAGTGATAATTTAAGCCTTTTGCTGCGAATAATATATTTAATGAAAAAAATTTCTACTATAAGATAGTCCTTATCAATCTTATAGTCGAAAATTTTTTCATTAAATACATTCGCAACCAAAAGCTTAAATTAGCACTTTATTGTTTTAGATGATGATAATGATAATAAAAATAAATAGTAATAATAAAATATAATAATAATAATAAAATAATAATAATAAAATAATAATAAAATAATAATAATAATAATAATTATAATAATAATAATAATAATAATAATAATAATAATAATAATTATATTAATAATAATAAAAATAATAATGAAATAATAATAATAAAATAATAATACTAATAAAATAATAATATAATAATAATAATAATAATAATAATAATAAATAATAATGAAATAATAATACTAATAAAATAATAATAAAAATAATAATAATAATAATTATAATAATAATAATAATAAAATAATAATGAAATAATAATACTAATAAAATAATAATAATAATAATAATAATAATAATAATAATAATAATAATAATAATTATAATAATAATAATAATAATAATAATAATAATAATAATAATAATAAAAATAAAATAATAATAATAATAATAATGAAATAATAATAATAAAATAATAATAAAAATAATAATAATAATAATAATAATAATAATAATAATAATATAATATAATAATAATAAAATAATAATAATAATAATAATAATAATAATAATAATAATAATAATAATAATAATATTAATAATAATAATATAATAATAATAAAATAATAATAATAATAATAAAATTATTAATAATAATAAAATTAATAATGAAATAATAATAATAAAATAATAATACTAATAAAATAATATAATAATAATAATAATAATAATAATAATAATAATAATAATAATAATAATAATAATAATAATAATAATAATAATAATAATGATATTAATAATAATAATAATAAAATATAAAAAATTAACTTATTTTTTCCTTGTTGAATGGCCAATTTATGAACAATTTACCTGAAGTAGCGCTGTTATTTTAAAATTTCAATAAGCCTACTTTTTTATTATAACAATATATTTAAAGATTTATGTTCAATTAAATTAAAAACTATTGCTAAGCTCTTATAGCCAATATTTGTACATTTTAGTCATAAATAATGCAAATTTATCATCCATTAACTAATAAATTCACTATTTAAAGTTATTTCACTAAAATGCTATCCAAATTTTAAATATTTATATAAAATATAAATAAATTCCTATTCTTTGACACAAGGTGAGACAATGAACAAAAGCATTAGAAAAATACTTAGAAAATATAGGGAAAATATGTATGTAAATGATAAATACTTGGAAAAAGTTTGAAAAAGATTGACTCACAGACTTAGGAAATGTTTCAAATATTGTTCTAATGGTTATGTTCATTGTCTCACCTTGTGTTAAAGAATCGGAATTTATTTCTGTAATATAATATTTTATAATATATGAAAGTTGTTATATTATGCCATGGCCTACATTTTAATTTTTCATTTCCATGGAAACTAAGCATTTTTGACCAACAAGAAACTTTGAGTTGACCTAGATATTTTCCAGGGAGAAAAGGTCGTGTGGATGGGACACATCTATCTATTCAGGAAATCAATAATCTCATATATTTTGTTATTGCTCTTCAATGTTTCACTTGTTTTATTTTTTTGCCTCAGTTTTCCCAGCAACATTCCAATGTCCCAGTCTCATCATTTCTAGCGTCTTAGCAGAATTGTAAATAAAATCCTTTATAGTGATAAATTTTATAAACTATTAAAATCTACATTCTCAAAGTCACTTGAATAAAAAGGTCTTGCCGAAAATTCATGAATATCATAAAAAACATGACAAATGAAGATCAAAAGAAATATATAATTGTATTTAAAAAGTATATCAATAAAAACTTTTGATTGGATAATCAATTATTTGATTAATTGAATTATTGATTATTTGAGATATTAATTATTGAGTTAAAATTATTTAAAAATAAATATATACATATTGTTTTAATTTTCGTACCTTTGCACTTATGCGATTTTTGTCGGCCAATGGTGCTGATAAGAAGTATTCAAATATAATTTAAACTATAATGTAAGGATGTTGTAACCTAAAAAAATGTTCGAGAACCGATGTTATAGAATATATTTAATAATCTCTGTGATAAACAAACTTAGCTCCATTTAAGGGAGTTATTTAAATTTGATGAATTACTTCTGAATCATTCAATTATGAAATGCAGGTGATTCTGGAAGAAGATTATGAAGAAGCACTGTTGGTAACAAATAAAACCCAATCATCGCTTTCAAATGAATTTGAGTCAATTGTAAAAGAAGGGGGTACACAGCCGGTAATTGTGTCTTCTGTGAAATTCAATCAGGGAATTTACAACGAACCAAAGGATACTGCCAAAGGATTAAATAAAGAAATTATTGGTAATTATTAATAATGAATTCATAAATCCTTGCTTAATTCCCAACCCATATTTGATCCAGTTCTTTTTTCGGTCATTTCCAATAGGTGATATCGTCAATTTTTCAATTTTCAAAGCAAATTCTGTTGACATTTTGATTTTCACGATTTTCTATAATAATAAATTGATTTTTATCCTGTAAAATAAAGCGATTTTTTTAGGTGGTTATACGGTGGGAAAGGAGGGTTTTTTGGTACCATTGTAGTTAATGCAAACGCATGTTTTATATTTCCATAAATTCCCCGAGAAACCCTTAACATAATTATAAAGAAAGTGAGGAAAAATCTGGATCTAAATATCGATGTTTCGTAACTAATATTGATATAACCAGTGCAACTGCACAGGGGCCCACGAAACCTTTGAAATTAGTGAGTAGATATTTCTAAAAAACCTTCCGTAAGGGCTAATTAACAATAACAATACGAATTTAAAATATTTTTGGAATCAATAATGAAGCCTAAACTGTAACATTATACGAAATGAATAAATTTTCTGGAATGGTGGCATCAAGGGTAAGTAAATCGCGGTAAGTAAACCCGGAGAGGTGGTAACCCTAATTGTACCAATAGTTAGTAGTCAGCTGCAAGGAATTTTCCGGGACAGTCCCGGAATCCCGGTTTGGAAACAATTTTTCCCTGATTGTAAATTTTTATCCTTTAAATTTTTTCCTTAAAATACTTCTCAATGAGGAACATTTTTCTATTAATCGCTCCTCATATCGTGAAATTAACGAAATTAAGTTAATTTTTCAATATCTATACTTACAATTCACTCAAAATCAATAATCACTATTTTTTGATCAATGCAAGTATGAATTTAACGATTGCAAAAATTGAAAATTCCTATGTTATCAATAATGCATAATGTTATCAAGTAAGCATCGAAAGACACTTTGGAATAACAAATATTCTAACCATGAAGTTTTTCTTTGTTTTACAATGCAAGAGATATACTTTATTGTTAAATTTTACATGGAATTCGGTTTATTTGGGCAGCCGCCTAATTGGGGCAAAAAGCCTACTCCAAATGTGTCCCAATCAAGTGGAATCGACTTTAGATGTTTCTTTGATTTTAATAAATGTGATTTTTTATTACATCACAGAAAAACAACCTATAAATAAAAAATTCCATTCTTTAATATGACTAATTTTTAATATATTTAAATTAAAATAATCATTTGCCGAGGAAGTAATCAAATTGTCAAATATTTTTAGTGTAGTTGCCAAATTTTTTACCAAGCTTATTATTTTCTCATTTAGTAAAACTATTTACTATTATTTACATAAATAACACTCGACAAAGAAAGTGGAGTTAATTTGTGTTAAATAGAAAAATACATTGATCTTTAATCAATATCTAAATAATGAAATTCATTGAATTAAAATTATTCTTTCCTTCGTTGTCAGATGTTTGTTTTTCAATCAGCTTTTTATGAATAAAAAGAAATTATTGTTTTGTTTTCGAATTTATTTGTCACAATGCGAAATTTGCAACTAATGTGCCACTAATTTAATCATTAGGATATTTTCACCAAATTAGTCACTGCAAAAATGATTTTAGACTGTAACTTGTTGCAATGACATCAATGTTATGTAATCTTACAGATGTTATTCATCTTTTATGTGAAAGGTAATAAGTTCAAATTGGTTCGACGACAGAAATCAATTATATTTTTTCTCTTATTTTCTTCATTATTTGCTAATTTGCATTTTTGGACTCATTAATAACGTAACTTGTGACCAAGTTCCTACAGAAACTCTAGACCCTTTCCATCCACGATATTTTTGATTTTGTTTCTGAATTAGTGATAAAATTTTCACTTTTGCTACATGCACTATTTTTTTTTGATTTTTACTTCCTCTTCATTATTTATTATAGATTTGATCGGAAACTATATAACACGAATATATGGAGAAAATTTAATTTAGTAAACAGCGCACATAAATTAAATCTGATAACAATTGATAAGTCAATCATCTTTATTGTATAAACATTCATTATTACTTTTTGAAGTCATTAGAACACAATTTATGAGATGGAAAGGTTTGGTTGATGTATTTCTTTCTTTTTTGATTGTCTTAAATAGTAACAAATATAATAATTTTGAATATTTATCTGGCATTCATTTCATTTGATTAACAGGATACTTGTCAATGATAAAGACTCATTTGATAATTTTGTAAATTATTAGTTCTTTCAGAGAAAAATAGTGTTTGATAGTTTTTCTGGTCTATAGGTCAGTGTTTCTCAAACTATGGGTCGCGAAAGAATTTTTGGTGGGTCGCGATGACTTATGGAAAGATCTACAAATATAAATTTTGGAAGTATTTTAAAATTAATCTTTGTCATGTGGGTCGCAATAAAATTTTTGGCATGAAATGTCAAAAATTTGGGTCGCGATCAAAAAAGTTTGAGAACCACTGCTATAGGTTATGGTATTTATCACACAAAATATAATTTTTTGCTAATTTATAAGTCAATCATATATATATATATATATATATATATATATATATATATATATATATATATATATATATATATATATATATATATATATATATATATATATATATATATATATATATATATATATATATATATATATATATATATATATATATTAAAACACAAGTATTCACTGCATTTGGCACGGTAATTTTCGGATTCAATGATCTTATCAATAACGCTTCACAAATTACATGTTCCCAATAATTATTGAAATTTTTTAATAAAATTTTAAAATCATACATTCCAATTTTTCTCTTATAGGCCTCATTGTGCTCACTAATATTCGTCTATGCCTTTGTCAATAGTTTTCTCAAGCTCGAATACAGAGATGACGGGAAGTCTCTCCAGTGTATGTGGCATTACACCCATTACATGTAAACTGATAAACGAGGTTCGAACACAGTCATACCTGAGTTTTAGACTTATTAAAAACATATTGCGTAGTTTACATGAATTTGACACAATCTTATAGTTTAAATTCCCTAACTGCTTGCTTATCTTCATTTTATAATCCTTAAAACCTTCTGAGTATTAAAACAAATTTAGGCTCTTCATCCTTGAACTCGACATTTAATTTATTTCACTCATTAGCAAATTCACCCACACTAACAGAATCACACTCAAATTTTCTCAAACATGGATCATTAGGATTTTTAATAAACTTATCTACAGTCTCTTACCATAATTAATAAAAATCAACCATAAAAAACTTGGGTTTTGAAACTCTTAATTTCACTCAAAACTAAAATTTCAAAATGCTTTCTCAATGCTATAAAATATTTATTTTTAAGTAAAATCACTTTTTTTGTGTGACAAAACGAAACCCTAAATTATGTGATCATGATAATGTGATAATGATAATCATATAAATTATTGGTTCAAACTTATATAACATATTTTAGATATAATTACGTTATCTCTTTAATCCGAAGTTAATGAATAGATAAGAATTTATATTGAAATAAGGAAATAACACTAGATTTGACATATCCATATTTTTTAAATAAACTTACTTTCCGTGATCGGATCGATTTGATATTTTGATACATAAAGTGTTCTCGACAACTAATCTACTTGCCAAATTTCAGCCCATTCAGAACACGGAAAGTAGGAATATTTGACCTCACAAAATTTGCGTGGTACATACAAACAACATCGAAGTTAATATAGAAAGAGTAAAAAAATGATTTTGAATAACCATTCTTCATTAACAATTCAACCAATTTATCAACACTTTTTACTGAATTTACTATAAAAGTGAAAGACAAAGACCATGAACGATAAATGAATACATTCACTATATTTCTCTTATACTTGAATTCACAAAAACCTTTGAACGAAGTATAGAGACCAGTTTCAATAAATCTATCTCATAGTGTTTTTCTTTAAGTTGACTTAACAAATTAAAGTAATGATTTTTTCTACGTTTCACATGTGCATACAATGTTTGTATGTAGACTATTCATATAATACAAAAACGGCTCAACATGCCTCTGATTTTCAAATGTAAAGAAAATATCATCCACATACCGTTTATAAACGGTGGGTTTCATAAAGTGGAAAAATGCAATTTTCTTTTCTCAAGTTTGTCAAAAAACATTGAAGCCATTGTTGTTGCTAAAGGAGAACCCATAGCAACTCGATCTATTTGTTAATACCATTCATTATTGAAAAGAAAATTGACTTTTAAAAGTAGCACGATGAGAAGTTCACGAAATTATACTTTGTTCTATTTTTAGAAATCTAAGTTAATAATTTGTATTAAAAAATGAAATGATTAATAATGAAAAGAATTGTAATTATTCATTTCAAAGAACCATAGTATTAATTTTAACTTAATAAAATTTGTCATTTAATATAAATATGAATTTTATAATTTAAAAACAAATCTTAAGATATTTTGTCATTATTTTCATAAAAACGAATCACACTTAGTGTTAAGACATAGTTGTACAAAATTTTATTCTGACAAACAAATCTCCAACACGCTATTATAATAATATCTAAAATGGGAGTTTATTGGTTTTATATATTATTGATACAGAATACCTATAAATACACATTCATTCAAACATTCAAAAACAAATAATTAAACTCTGATATTTAAACTACGATTTTGACATATTATTACGTAATAGGTTAGCTTAATTAATTGTCTTGTATTTATTTATTATTCTTTCCTACATCTCCTTCACTTTTTTAAAAACCTAGAGCCACTTCACTTTTCGAATAATTTCCTTTCAGTATATCTTCTTTCATGAATCTGTTCTATAATTTCATACGGTCTTTGATAACGTTCATCCATCTTCCTTATATTTTTTCGCTTTACTAATACAAAATATCCAATCTTGAAATTTCTAGAAGATATTGGTATTTTATTTGCTTCCTAATTTTGTTTAATTATAATTTCTTCTAGAATTTCTTTCTTCTTTTGTCAATATTAATACTTTCTGAATCCATATTTTTCGTTTCAGTCCATTATCGGCATGTCGTACGACAAAAATACTATTTCTGCCGTTGAAAATATGTATGATAATATTTCTGACCAATCTTTATATCGATTTTCTTTAACGTAATGGCTATTGCATCTCTTATAGTTCTGAATTGTCTCTACACTAACCCATTTGTGTCATGATGATAAAGATGATAAATAATTCCAATTTATCTTTATCGAAATGAATTATCTTAGGAGCTAAAAATTTCAATATCCAGTTTTCTTTCAAAACTTAAGCAGTTGTCCTTTCATCTTGATGTGTCACTTCTGTCAGCGAAATATATCTGCTAAATTGATCAATAAGTGCCAAAATGTATTGTTTTATTAAACGATCCACAAAAATCCATAAATATCTCTTTAAAAACTGCATCGGTGTCTTGTTTTATAACTGTTATCTTGATTTCCTGTCTATGTCATCTGCTTCTGGCATTCAACGTAGTTTTTCATAATATTGTTGACCCCTTCTTCATTAATATTTAAATTAAAACTTTTCTTTGACTATACAAGTTTAACTTATACCGGTATTACACAACTAAGAAAATCATTAATTAATAATTCTTTATTTTTATTTATTTATTCGTCTTCATTTTCCTTTGAATCGTCAACATCTTCGTTTAATTCCTTCCTGATTTTGCGTCTTTGCGAATAGACAGACATTCGTTGCATGTGGTACAATTATTCCTCGATTATGCATCCACATTTCCATGTAACTTTTTTAAATACATCTAGAAATAGTTTAAGGAACATTTTTAAAAACGCCCTTTAACGATTATGCCCCGATTCTTATTATTATTCTAAACAAGTAAATGATAATATATGTTATTTGCTACAAATTATATTTTCAATAAAATGAAATAATTTTCGATTATAAAAATAATTCTTATCAATTTCTTAATAAAAATTGGTAAGTATTATTTTTATAATAGAAAATTGTTTATTGAATATACATTTAATTAATGCTGCTACCAAGAAATCATCAATTTATATTATTATTATTATTATATTACTATTAATTACATCTGTAATGTTATGCAATTTCCCGTAGCATTGTATAAGAATTTTCTGCACTTTCCTGGGACAAAACTCTCATACAAATAGAAAATTCAATTGAGAAATTAGTAATACTTTCACTCCATTATTAATTTACTGTTGAATACCGGTAAACAAATTTATATTTATAGAAATATAATTTTTCTTTTTTGGCTCTACCAATAACTGTTGATTAGAAATATTTGCAAACAATTACTATTTGGTCTGATAAGAAATCCGAGGCATCATCGCATGAAATTGAGTGAGAATCATTGGTAACGTGATACAACGTAATATAGGTGATGAATAGTTTAAATTTGATGTGATTACATGTATCCATGGCAATGCTCAAGGTCATGGAATTATATTTAGATGAAGATTGATAAGTAATTAAAGATGAAACATCACATATTTTATACTAGAAATACATACACATTAATTCATTATGAATTCAGAGATTTTTATAGAAGTCGATACGGAATTCAATTGGAAGACTTTTTTCTCATAAAATTTTCACCAGATCAATATTTCTGTTCAAATTTCGTATTTTAGTTAGTAAAAATTGTTTCGATAAATATAAATTTAATTTGCAGCGAGTGTTGATTTCTTGCGCATCGGTTCGCATAGTATTCGGGGACGAGGGAATTCGTCGGTATTGATAGGGATAGAATTTGTGAACATTAAGGACAGGTAAGGTAATACTAGGGTTTGAAGTTGCGTTCAGTATCGAATATTAGGTTCCCAGTAGTGATTCTTTATCATCGAAGATAATTAGCAAAATTCAAAAACACAAAATTAAATAACTTTTAAATTGAATTGAATTTACTAAAATTTGGATCCTTATTTCTAATCTCTTTCAATTAAACAAACAAATTTGGTTGCTTTATTATTTGTTGTAACATCACCTTTTTTAAGGTTTTATGGCATATAACTCGCTGAGGACAAATTTGACGAAAATAAAAAGTTGACATAATATTTACACAAATTCTTTCACAGTTCTTTGCAGTAGTTCATTGAAATATTTATTCTAGACATGAAGTATCATTTAAGGTAGTAGATTTATTTTTTCATTAAAAGTGATTTAGAAACTATAAGAGCACTTAACTTTTAACAAGAATCGCGACAGGTGAAAAATAGTAAATTTTAACTTAATATTTACACATAAAATTGAACTTATTGGCTGGATATTGGTTCCAATCACTATTTTTTATTTAAAAATCCTCTTTCTTCCACTGCAAGTATACCCGCTTAAAATGACATATTCATTAGGGTGGGTCGAATGTTAATAAATTTTGAGTTCAAGAAAGGAAACATGGTTAAAAAGTTGTATTTTGGTATAGAAAAATCGAATCAAACCATTTACTTAGATTTATGGACATTTTACTGCTCCCAACTTTTCTCCGAAAAAGCAGTTCAACATAAGTGTGAAAACAATGTAATTTGGCTAGTGTCGGAATGTGTTTTGCGCCTTTGTCCATATTTAGATGTAGCTTTCTTAAGAGCTTATAAGTATATTATTTACTCTCTTGGGCTGAGATAGTATATTCTGTGTCCTCATCCCGCATTGAAATATATCCTGACAACGTCAGTGATTAGGAAGGGCCAAATTTGAATTATCCTTTTCAAAGACAAAAATCAACTTTCGAAATTATTTTTTATTAAAAACATCCAGCCAAAAGTTTAGAAATGTATTAGCGAGGGCATAAAAAGAAGTCACATGAAATCAGCTTTGCTTTGCACCTTGGCAATTCCTTCCTTGATTTTTTACACAGTAGTACCATACCATGTCTGGACTTGTGACCAAACACTTTGCAACTGGCAGAAGAAACATCTTTGATGGCTCTTTCAACGGCTTGAGAATGACAGGGAAATTGTTCTAATGTAATTTTCTTATTCATCTTCAATTCATGATCCAATATATGAGATAAAAGAGGGGGAGGCGTCAAATTACATTTTGTCCAGTCAATCATGTCAACATATGATGTAGCAGACGACTGAAGAAAGACAGTATTCTTGTCCATAGTGCGAATCACTTCGGAAGGGAGAAAATTTTGTCTTGCAGTTATGATTTTTTCTGTTGCAAACTTTCTGATTTCTTCATCATCATCACCAACAGCAGCTAGGAGTATATTTTCTGGATGTGAGAAGTAATTGTTGTTCTGAATGACAGGAAAGATGATTTCTTGGTCTGATGGATCCAAATCCTGCAGAAGTTGGAGCATATAAAAAATATTTCTTGCACCATCTTGGCATGACGAGTGAGTCTTTATATAAAACCATGACGGTCCATAGAAATTGACAATAAATTTCACTATTCGCATGAGAGGTTCAGATGGAGCAGTTTCGGACATATATAGTCGCAGAATTCTATTAGCTTTCGTTAGCCAGCGACTGTGATTCAAATTTCCTGGTTGTGCCATTTGTAGAAAAGGGACATCCTTGTTGTTGTGGTACCCTTTCTGGACTGCCAAGCATACTCTGAGGAAATACAATTGATCAGTGTTCAATTCTTTCTTGACATTTTCACTAATATCTACGACCTTTCCAGGAAGGGACATAAAGGCTACTACGGGCTTGTCTTTTGGATCAAAATCAAGAACGCTTCCTATTTCACCACATGACGTTTTTGGACCTTTTGTTTCTCCACCATCGACGACTGAAAAATACTTCCTGAATGGCAATTCATTTGCATGCAACAAGCATATCAGCCATTGTAGAGGTCGCCCTAGGCTTTTTTCGAGTCTTCTGATTATTCCATTATTTTTTCCGGTGTTTGTATTGGTTCCATCGCACACAATTGCTTGAAGGGTCAGTGAGGACTGCGTGCTAACGATGATTGACATGATTTCTTTGCCAATATCCACAGCTTTACTACTTTGAGGTACAACATGATCGATATATGTATCCCCTGGAAAGGCGACAATCACATAATGCTCCTCTTTTAGGATCCTTCTATGAAGTAAGGTGGAATCTTGTTTCCCGTCGAAACCGAGGCAAATCAAGTTTTTCGCTTCTGCTGAATGCTGTTCAATTTCTCTCTCCCTCCAGTACTTTCTCTGACGCCGTAATTTTGCGGGATCGATGATTGTTTGAGAGGATAACAGTTCCATATCTTTCAGAAAAGCGTTTACTAGCAAACACGTGTCTCTGTTGCTCACACCACATCTGTCAACAGCTTTACTTAATTCAGGATAATGTCTTCTATTTTGAAATTCATCACATTCTTCTACGCTTGACTCTGAGCTTTCTGTTGAATTGTCTAACTTATCTTTACTTTCATCACTAGCGGCTTCACTCTCCGTGTCACTTCTTGAGGTCGGATGTAGATCGTTAACTTCAGTGTCCATTATTTCATTTTTCATTTGTTTTCCTTTTCCTGTAGGGCTGCTTTTCGTTTGTTTTCTCTTCAATTTTGAGGTTTCCTGTCTGTCCGTATTTCCGATTTTCATGTTTCTGGTAGTTTGTTGGTCAATCCAGAACTCCCACTCTAAGGTAGAATTTTCAAGGCCAATCGGCATGTACACTGACTTCTTCCACGAGCACCATTATTAAAACATTTGCAGCAACATACGTCAAACAATTTGGAAAACGAGCTTAACTTATCTTGAAATTTGGCAGATGACCTCTTGCATTCTGGATACTTCTCTAATTCACGCACTTTTGATATTAGTCGCTTGACACGAACCACAATACTACTGAACTCAACAGTTGGGATACTTGCCTTCATATAAATTTCCTTCACCTTATTTGCGAGAAGAGTTGCTTGTTCGTTAAAGCCAGTATGAAATTGCGTACATTTCTCATTGTAACAGTAATCACGAAACACATCTTCACAAGTAGGTAATTGGTTTCTGGGTAGTTCACAAGTTTGACCAAACAGACAATGACGTGATTTACTTCTTGTTTTGCGAAATTGCTTATTTCTCTGTCCCTTCATAACTGCTCTTCTGTACTCAGCTCTGGCAAAATAAAAGTGAATCATCAAGTTAACTTTTTTAATTAGGTCCAGCAAACACTTGACATCCAATCGAAACAAATTAAATTATCTGAGTTTAGCCTGACTAGTAGTATCCATGTGGATTATGTGTTGACTGTAGTGTGTGTGTTAGTATTGTTCAGAAGAAATTGTCTTTGTGAGTGCTTGTGTGAAGGTGCTTCCGTGAATTAACCTCTCTATACATGCACGCGTTAGCTTGGACTTGTGAATAGAGCATGTCAAAAATGGTCTTTCTGCAAGCGTGTGACTGCTTGCAGGATGAATTTACAAAGGCACGTGTGCGAGCATTTTTACTGGGATAGTACTAATATATACAAACAAAAGTTGGGACCTGTAAACCCTTTTAAACAGCAGTTTTTTGCAGGGATATTTCATTTTCTAGCATAAGCACAACTTTTTAGGCATGTTTGGAGAAAAAAAAAATTTTCGACCCACCCTAATATTCATGTCAACTGGCTCACTCTCCACCTTAGCCTGGCTGTAAACAAATAAAGTAATAATCATAAATGTTTTATTGAATGGCGCAAATAAAGCTAAAAAAATATAAAATTAATAAATGTATTCCAATAATTTATCAGAAAAAATAAAACGAAAGTCTCGCCTTATCAAAATATATGTTAATAGAAATTGATATTGGTCTTCAAATTTTTCATTCATATTTTTCACAAGATTAAGTACAAAAATGAAATGAGTAAATAAAATATTTTTCAGTCAATCTCGCAATTACTTCAACTGTCACAATAGAAGCGAGTCAGATGTTTTTTGAAATTGTAAATACTTGACTTTTTATTTCTTAAATGCTTATTTTCATCAGCTCAATATCCAGAAACATCTGTTTATGTGATTCACATTTCAATGAATCGCAAAAAACTATTATCTGTTTATTTTCCCTAATTTCTTCTAGCCTTTCCTTTATTTAAAATTTACGAAACAAGACACTAGTTAGGAATTATCAAATGAACTAATTTGGGCAGTAATAAATCCCACATAAATACATCTATTAATATATGTTGCATACATTTTTTTAATTTAAAATTGATGATCCCTGAGACATTATACAAATTTTGTTATTTATAAATTGTAAAAAAACTTTTATCAATCAAGAGAAAATTGTTTTTCTTTTCAATTGTATCTTAGGGGTTTTTAATTCAAAACTTAAAATTTTCAAAAAATTAACACAAAAATTATTATTATTATTACTACGATTGCTGCTAAAATAAAAAAAATGCAAATTCCTGTTTTAAATTAATTAAAACAATTCGACTTAATTGTCAAAATTAATACTTATTTCTCTAAATAGCTATTTTTGTGCATGTCTCAAATAAATTTAATTTATTAGTTAATAACTACTTTAAAATTGGTTATTGTATTTTATAACCTTAAAGTTTTCTGCTATTTTTTCAGTGTCCATTTTTTTGTTTTCAAAATAGCGGTCTAACCTAAGGTGACCAGATTTCTAGATGGGCAAAGCGGGACAACTTTGGAGGAGGGGGGTATCAACAAAAATTTTCATATAGAATAAAAATAATATGGTAATATTTTTTGATTTTTAACATAAGTACAATTTATAAATATAAAAAATTGTATAATATTTTATTCCTTGACATATTATTAGTTTGATTAACTTAAAATATTTGCAAAATTTTATTTTTATATTTTTTCTAAAATTTCTTTTAAGATTATGGTCAGTGATATACTTTTTGTTATCAATATAAAATTGAAGACTACGAGTATTTTAAGCTAAGTTTAAGAAAATTTATGTATTTATGAAATATATAAATAAATTACTTACCTTAATTTTCTATGGTTAGTAGCAGATTTGTAATATTTATTTGTTTAATTAGCTTCCTAGCAGGCAGTACGAACACGACGTTTATCATCTGAGAAACAAATACAATGTAACTGGGTAAGAATAGCAATATGTCAGTCTTAGTAGTCCGTATGATTCTTAGAATGCAAAACAATGATTTTCATAAATATAAAATTTAACTTAATTCTAAAAGTCGGGACTTTTGAAAAACGTTGCGGGACGCGGGATAAATCGTGAAAAATTGGGACGTCTGGTCACCTTAGTCTAACCTTAATAAACGATTTTCACTGTTCTTTTGATTTATTCAAATATTTTTTCAAGTGGACCGAAATCAGTTCTTCGTAGTTAGGCTGTTTCATCTTTTTTCAATTTATTTGCCATCTTACAATCCAAAAAACCTTTCATAGACGCCCGATGATTTTGTTTAGCATTCGAGTTTATATTATTATTCCCATTTATTTTACATGTCAAAATTAATTCTGCGGCATTTTTTATATTATTAACTTGCACTAAGAATAAGTAAAATTGCAAGAATTATATAAAATCTAATTTATTTCAATCCTTTTCAATAGGGAAATTTGAATAATTACGAAAAAAGTATTGTTTATTTGAATAGTTAATTTTTTTGAAAACTTAATTAGAAATCAATTATTTCACTTATTCTATATAATTAAGAAAATCTTTACTTATTTGTCACTGGAAATAGGTGCGGTTTGTTGTTCCTCAGGCTTGGGGAATGAGTGAATTATCCTCTGATTTTCTCTATCCCCTCAGTCAGCTTCTCGAATCTGTTTTGAGTTGTTTTTTTTTAATAAATCAAAATTTCGATATAAATAGCATTTGAAAATTAATTTATTTTTAGTTTAGGTTTCTTTATTTCCCATTATTATTTGTGTCGTTTAAATTGGTTTTCTGGCCTTACCAAATTATTGAAATTATTTTAAACTATTTTATTTTTTATGATTTTTTTACTGTCGTTTCTTCGGCTGAAAATCTTAAGATAGAATTTGACTGTTAAAATCAAACGAAAAAATAAGTTTGAAATCAAATCATATAAGTCCATTCATGTATTATCATACATTGATCGAATGTGACGCAAGTGAATAATGTGTAATGTGAATATGTGTAATTTATTGATCTTGGTTTACTCGATTACATCACTTTCTATTGTAAAAAATCTAATTATTTATTTTTTTCCCCCATAAAAATCGTTGCTCCTCATTTCAAATGGAAAAATATATTTTTTGTGAACCATCAAAATATAATTCTATGTTTGCACCTATATTATTACCGATGTTTGCAGGAATTTATTAAGGATTAGTATATGGTAAAAATTAGATTGAAATATTTTGTAATTCAACATTTGGACATTTCCACTATTATACAAGGTTATATTATACTATTATACCAGTTTAAATTGAAATTCTCCTATCAAATATTACATAACATTTTCAGAATCGGGGAAGCTTGTTAAGTAAAATGTTAAGACATTTTATACCGGTAAGCACGTTATATTACTTTTTAACATAAAAGAAAATATTTTTGTTAAAATTTATTTAAATTTAATAATGAATATGATGAATTAAAAATTATACAAATCTTTCACAATATATTAAAATGAGGGTTTTAATCAAATAAAGTCATTGAGTATGCAAACTCAAACTAATTTTATAAATGGAACATTGTACGTTTTGATACTCAAAAATTAATTTCCTAAGATAAACATTTTAAAACTTATTAAAGATATAAGATATAAAGATATAATAAAGATATAATCCTGGGTAAATAAAAACAATTCATTACAAATGGAAGCAATTAAAGTAACAGTTTTGGACTTCAGATAATATTCCCCGTCAGAAAAGTCTTAATTAAGCGAATCAATTTGAATAGGCAAATAAAAATCATTCTTCCCATTTCAGAAATACGACAATTCTTTCATTAAAAACTCTTCAATTTGTCTTCGTGCATTTGTTATCATGTCCTTTGAGTCCATTCTGGTCGGTGAGTGTCTATGTGAGTATATAGCAATAACTGAATTATTTATGGAATAATGTCTATAATAGAATTCCCATAAATAGGCATGCATTTGAATTCTCGTTGTTTTAAATTTAAATAGTCAATCACTTTATTTATTATTCTGAAATTGATTTAGATATCCTCTTTTGAAATTTGTCAATTGGAATTTTGCTAGACTAAATTATTGTTGATTTTCTACTGATAGGGGTTTTTGTTTTAATCTGATTTAATTTTAGGAGATTTTTAATGTGTAATAGCAGTAGGATATTTAATTATTTCACTTTAGATATGCATTTAGTAATTATTGGATTTATGATAAGTTTCGCCAGGAAATTCCTACGAAGATCAAAAAATCTTTAAACTTGAAGGTAAAGACATAGTACACAAATTTATTAATGGCAGAATTATGTTTAATTTTTAATAAAACTTTTACAACAGATTATCAAAATAATATAATATTTTAAATTTTAAAATTAACGAAAACATTTTAAATTCTAAAAAATATATTTTTAAATTTATTACTAAACACAGAAAAATTACCTATTTAAATTCTCCAAAATTCTAACATTTGAACATTTTACAATTACTTAGGATTAAAAATTCATTTCTGATTTTAACAATTTAATTATTTTTACTATTTCAATTTATTTTAAATTATTTTAACAAAATATTCGAAATCATTTAATTCTCATCTACAAACACATCAGAATATTGATTTCATAGAGTTTATTAAATCCTTTTATTTTAAATAAACTTAAATTAAACTAACATATTCTGTAATTAATTTATTTTTTTAAACTTAATATCTTTTAAATTTTAATTCCATTTTTTCTATATAAATTATTTTACAATTAAAATAAATTTACGAAAACATTTTCATAACCAATACCATATGAGCATTTAAGTAGATTTTTCTCATAACATTTTTTTCCTACAAAACATTGACCAATTTTTTTTAATAATTAATGAAAGTTTGAAAAAAATCAAATAATTTTCTCATTAATTGTGTATTTTATTCAATTTTTTCCCGGACGCAAACTTCAAAAATATTTTACTGTATTCGTATGATTTTAGTGTCTATAGTTGTTTCATTGACTACCTGTTGGGAAATACTATGGCAATGTCCAGATCAAATTTTATTATTATTGTTCGTTGATCAGTGATACATGGATTATTATTAAAACAATTTTTCTAACAAAATTAATCATATTTTCCGGTTTATTCAATCAAATATATACGACATATACAAATATATATATATATCAACGTATATATCTTTGAGCTTATAAATAAAAGGAAGGAAATCGGATTTTTAAAAGTTATGTAATATTAATGGACAGTCAATGAACAATTTATTTAGAAATAAAGCTACAAAATGAACAGGAATGTTGTCGTGAAATAATTGCTAGATTTTACTTGAATGTTCACAAAATGAAACTGATTTGATGCTCATTTGGACAAATTCTATCAAATGTTAATAACTGACCACAAATCTCATGTTAGACAAGGACTGTTATTTTTTTTTCATTATTCATCATAAGAAATGTCGATCAAATATCTTTTAAAATTCTTTTATTTATCCAATCGCAATTTGAAAAATAAAAAATATTTATTTGTTTAATCTATTCAACATGCTATGAAACTCGATTTATTGTAAGATAAAATTGAATAATTAGTCTAAACCTTTGCCTGGAATAATTAGAAATTTATTCTTTAAGCGTAGCGAGAGGGAAAAAATCATGATTTAGAATCACAATCAGAAATTTTTAATATCTTGTCCCAACAGTAAGACTCAATCCAAATGCAAAATAATCAACGATAATTATCTATATTTTTGCATTTTGATTGGAGGAAATTTAAGCATTGGCATTGCATACTCTCAGAATTTTCAGAGATTTTTAGCTTGACTCATTGTCGTTGAAAAAAACCTGGAAAATTGGGCCAAATTGACTAACATTTATGAGAGGTTTTTTTAATAGGTTTTTTTCTCTGACTCATAATTTTAAATTTTGGAGATTTCGAAATAATTTTGTAAAATTGAAGATATATTTGATTTTATTATTTTAATTATTATTATTATTATTATTATTATTATTATTATTATTATTATTATTATTATTATTATTATTATTATTATTATTATTATTATTATTATTATTATTAAAATAAATAGATAAACATTTTTTTCAAGTTTATTTTGGAAAATTGAAAATTTCCGACCTAAAATGGGTTCACTTAACCGTTCGTGGACGAAATTAATTTTAATATATATTATTTTTTAGCATAAAGTTTTTTTAGTATACGAATGCCCGATATCGTGGTATGATTTTTTTTAAGTTTGGCCAGCCCAGTTGGCCATTATACATTGTTGAAGGTCTGGAACAAAATTCGTGGCCAACGCTGCTGGCCTACCGTCCGCAAACGGTTAAATATCGAAATTTTTGGTCTTTCTGATTGAATTTTCAGTCAAAATGTAAATATTTCAAAATTTTGTAAACATCCATTAAATTAGGTTTTTTAATTTTGAAATTATTTCTTTATATCTTTCTCTTTTTAAAAATTCAATAGTTCCGACGATGTTGGTTGGTTCTGTCATGCTTAAAAACTTGATAATAAATTATCATTATCAAATACTTTTCAAATATTATTTAAATAAACAGATGTCTTTTCTGAGGTTTCCACTTTTGAATATTTTCGGTGTAACATTCGTCATTTTCAAATCCAAAATATCGAATAAGCAGAATAAATGATTAATTTAGAACAGAAAGAAATATCATATTTCAATGAACAAAATCAATTTTTCAAAAATTTTTCAGTTAACATTAACAAAAGATGTGCAAAAAGTTTATTGATATATTTTAACTATATTCAACATTATACCGCTACCGAAAATATATTAAATTATTATTATTATTATTATTATTATTATTATTATTATTATTATTATTATTATTATTATTATTATTATTATTATTATTATTATTATTATTATTATTAATGTTATCAATTAGTGTAATGTTCTATTTAAAGATTGTAGAAATTTAAATTATTTTTATTCTAAAGATTTTTAATCTCTTAACCTTGTTTAGCCACATGTTACATATACGCAACACAAGTTTTCAACATTTATTAAAATACAAAGTTAGTAAAATTTTCAGGGGAATTTGTGTTTCTAAGTACCTAAGAGCCATTGTTCCGCGTTCATTTTCAAAATTAAAATTTTATTTGGAATTAAACGACTATATTTTTTGAATATGTTTTTGATCACCAAAAGTTTACTGGATTTTTTGACGTGATTCATAATTTGTCATGTGCAACATAACCATAAAATTAAGAGAGTCCCATGAAAATTATACTATAAACTTACTTATGTAAGCCTGGAGCCGTTTTGAAATTTCTTTTCCATCCCGGGAGTCATAAATATAAAATTTTTTTTTGAAATTAACTTTGCATTTGTAAATTGAATTTTTAAGATAGTTGCTTGTTAATATTTTATATAAATTATAAATTAAAAATATTTTTTAGCATACCCTCGCTCATATTATGAAAATAACACGTTATTTCTGCTGTCAATGAAATAGATTAGTTTTTGAAACATCATTCGACTGAAATTGAAACTGAGAAAAATCACTCATCAATCAGGGCTATGTTAGACAAATTGCAAACAATTATTTATATAATTTTACATTCATATTTCGATGGCAGTAATTAATGGATAATTCAGTAATTATTTGCTAAATATGCATACAAATACATTTTCAAACCCATAAAATAATTTTCTTGTCTTAATTTAACATTTCGTTGCAAGCATCAAAATTGATATATAATTGTGAAAAAAAAGAAATTAATCATAAAATAAAAAACATTTTATTTCAAGTTTTATAGCTACGTAAGGTATGATATCGGTTGAATTTCTCTCCTTTGGCTTAAAGTGTGTCGATGCGAAATGTTATTAGCGGAATTTCTGTATTCAACAGATCAGGCATTAATCCAATTATTTTAGACTTTTTTAGTATTGAGAATAATTTTAAATGGTAGATTATTGTTTGACATATTTCGATATTTATTATACATTCATGAATAAATATCAACGCACATTTTTATCTAAATTTAACTATTATTTTTGGTTAAAAAAAAGTGAATTATTGTTTTTTAAAAATTGTTTTCAAGTACAGTAAGTTCTATAAAATCGAATATATTCATATCGAGTGCAGGTCATTATTTCATATGCCATGGAAACATATTATGTCGAACGCAGCTGGAGATGAAAGGGTAAATAAAGATTTTAAATGAAAAAAGACAACAAACGTGAACAAAAAATTAAATATTTAAATGATTTTTCCGGTAAAGCGACTTCAAATCTATAATTTAAAATCGTTCCAACTTTGCCGCTATTTTGTATCAAAATAAAAATATCAGAAATTAATAAATATCAAATAATCTGCAAATCTGAATTTACACAAAATCGTTATTTAAAAAAAAATAATGATTTATTAGTCAGCAATATCAATTATATTTATAATTAATAGTAAAAAAAATATCAGATAAAACTCAATTAAAAATGACATTGGAAATAATATTTTGAATTTTTATCATTCGAACTTTAACATTTTCCAACATTTTAATTATCTCTGTCATCATTCATTCAGCCTTATCAATTGGGAATTTATCGGCAATAACATTATTTAACTGAAATTGTAATATTTTTATCATAACAATTTCATTCAATTAATTTTACTACATAGGATTGGTTTCATAAAAATGGTCTTCGCGGAAATTTTTACACATTTAAACATCTTAATGGTAAATGTTAACACTGTAAAATATTACGCGTTCTCCCAAAAATAATTAATCGTATATTTTGGTAAGAAAAAAAGAATAAAACAAGTGAACCACTCAAATATTTATTAACAAATTAAATTTTTCTTTAATTTAATAAATAATTAAAATTTATTAAAAAAAATCAAATTTTAGCTGCACATAATTTGTAAAAATATTTATGGAATTTTGGGAAATTTTTCAACAATGCTAGTAAAAAAATTGAAATTTTATTTAAATTATACATTTTAAACAAATATCATAATAATTAAGATATATCTTTCGAATGTAGCCTTTTTCTGCACAATAGTTAAGAAAATATAACATTATGTAGGAAATGGACAAACAGGAAAATGTATCTTAGTATTGCATAATTTGATATTAACATAATTTTAAATTCTCCAACACCTTATAATGTTTCAGTATTTTTTTCGTTTTCATGTATATGTTTTGTGAACAGTTTCTTGAGCACTTTTTTCTCTTTACTCTAGATTTTCCCTGAGTTTGAGTGCATAATAATGATACAATTCATCAAATTTGTGAACATATGACATCGAAAGGTAAAGGTTGTAGAATAACCTCTAAGAAAAGGACTTTTCGCAAACGAATTGGTGCTTGAATGATCATTAATCAGAATTGCAGGATTATTTTAATTAACGAACAGGAATTGATATAATTATAGTGTTGAATGCAAATGTTTGGTTAATTTATAATGAAATTCGAGAATATATTTTTAAGCATTCTACTTGACCATTATTTACTTGAATTTAACCAAATCACTGAAAATTTCAATTTCTTTTGAATTTACTATTTTTGAAAGTCAATTTATTAAACATAATTTGTTTATTTCTACACATTTCCTTATTTGCGAGCATAACCGAGTTTTGTCATTGCTGGGCATATTTCTTTCAATTTGTGATCCTATTAATTATAATTATTTATGGTCACGAAAACCTAACAATTAATAATCCAGGATATGTTATAGATTTTAGGTCATCACTAGTGATTGTGAATTCTCGACTTTTTTTGATTCTTGGGATAAATAAATCTCTTTTTAGCAATTTCGTGAATATCGATAATTATAGAATTGTATTTAATATTCTCGAAATATCTCAGGAAAGTCAAGAATTTTCAAAAGTTATTAGGAATATCACACATAAATTTTTTGGAATATTTTAAATTATATGCAGAAATAATATGAAACTAAAGTTTTTTTATCTATTGATTTATCGAATAATCTTCTTCCTTTTTTTTAAATGAAATTCCCAGAAATTGTAAAGTTTTTCTCATTCTGTACCGACGTTGATTTTGTTGTATTCAATGCTGTCTTAGATTGACCAATTATAAAGTGTCCGGAAATGTTTATGAAAAATATTAGAAAAAACTGAAAAAAGCAGTTCCAAAAACTTGTAGAAGAAAATAATTATTCTGTAGTCGTATAGAAAGTAAATAAAGATAAATCAAAAGTGAACAGAAATATAAATAATACAGTGGATATAGTGGATTTTTATCTTTTTTGTAATAATTTACTAAAATTTAAATTTATTAGATTAAATTTTTAAAAAATCTATTTAATTTAATCACTGAAAATATTTTATTTAACATAAATTAATAAATTGTTGCACCTGACACAGGTGACATTGCCTGTTGTATGACATCCCGACTAAATGGTTTTAATTATAGTTTTCCAATACGAATTTTCTTTTCGCTGAATGAAGAAAAACAAATTTATATATAGAATTTATTGAAAACCGTTTTTAATTAGTAACAGATTTTCTATTTCTTATTTTTTAAGAATTTTTTTCCTTTTCCTTCATTTATGATTCTCCTGTCATTTCCTTATTGCATTTTAGACTACTGTAAATCAAACGACTGATATCAATAAATGAAATTTTTTTTAGAAACCTGCCGCCTTAGTCAAATTACTCCAACTAATCAATTCAAAGAAATTCGATCAAGATCTGGTAGTGATACTGACCCATTGATAGTTCATCCTGACCTTGGAGTTGGAGGCCGGTATGTATTTTTAATAATTGTTTTATTTTAAATAAGATTTCTCTATGACTTTTCATGTTTCGGAGGAGCTCCTGCAAAGACGAAGTCGTTGAGTAACCATTGAAACTATCGGTTAATTTTTTTTATACAATAAATTCATTTTCTCCTAAAATGTATTGCAAAAATGAATTTATTGTACATAAAAAAAGAATCAGCCGATTAGTCAATACAGTATTGGGGTTGTGAAATTAAAATTATTTTTAAATAAAAATTTGATTAAAACCTAATTCAATGAAGATGCAAAATGGATCGGAAATAAAGTTGATATCCAAAAGAAATGTAAAATTTCAGTGGCGGAACTTCAAAATTTGGGCCCCCCCCCGCGCAATGTAAAATATTTCCACTTAATTTTTTCGGTTAAAGTTTAATACATAGTTATTCACAGCAGCCGCTATTCAATGATAGTTTTATGTTTGTAGGCAAATATAACTGCGGGAAAAAAAGTTTAAGAAAATGATTGTAAATATTTTTTAGTAATAATTTTGGGCTTCCGCAACGCAGGGTCCTGCGTCCACTAGTTACGCCACTGTAAAGTTTATAATTAAAATGTAAAAAGGATTGAAATACATATTTATAGAAAATCAATAAATAATTAATTATTCGAAATTGAATTAAAATCGAATCAGGGCTATGATGAATTAAATTAGTGGAATACGTTTAGAAAGACCTAAAAAGCAAGGAAAATATATTAAAACAAAAAGTAATTAATCAATTAATTATGAAAAAATCGAGCTGAGTAAACAATTAGAGACGGGAACAAAATGAATTTAAGGGAATCATTATCATGGTAGGTTTAGGCATGGTAATTAGGGAAGAATGTCACAGTAAAGAGATTCTAGGAGATTGTTTTAACTTAAAGCCATTAATTACAGTGATAGTTCAAACATAAAAAGTAAAGCAGAATTAGAAAATAGTTTAGTAAAGAAGCAGTAGGAAAGATAAAGGCAATATTAAAAATCGAATCAAACGAAAGATTGTAATTTTGGGTAATCAAGTTTCATCTCGGGAGGAGCGCTGCATCAATATAAAATATTGCTTATATAACAATAAGAAATCGTTAGTCATTGCTTTATCCCATAATTGTTTCCCACCAGTTCCATGCGCATATTTGAAGTTGTTAAACCTAAATGAATCAGTTGAGTAGATGAAGCATTGGAAATCATTCCTTAATTTCATAGCTTCATTAATAACAAAATATTTGATATGTTCATCTTTAATAATCAAGTTTTGAATGCTTGAATCTAATATACTTACAAAATTTAATGGAAGAACAATATTTTATTCGAATTAAAAATTAACACTAATAAAACGAACAAAAGAAATACTGTTAAACAATTAAAACAAAAAACTATTTGTTTTAAATTTATTTTTTATCATTTGGAATTTAACTAATTTTTTACCGGAAAATATTTATTTTTTCACTTTTATTTATTTTGAATTTTAAGGAACGAGCAGTCATATTGGAACATATAATAATTCCAAATATCATTTTCATTTAATGATGCAGTTAAATATATTATCAGAATAAAATTAATTATTATAGAATGCGCTTGCACCATTTTGAATAAATAATAGTTCTTCACAAGGCATAATATAATGTCATAGTAAATTTCACGTGAGTAAGTTCAATGAATTCTTAAAATCGCCTGACTTTCTGTTAAGCGCTTCCCACGCTAATGTAAGGCAGGGACAAATTTTGGGCAGAATGTCGATAAGTGTGACGAGTTAATTCAATTTCTTTCTCAGCAGTTTAATTTTGTTTGTTATGAATTTTGAAAAAAAAAGATAAATGATCTTGCGGTTGTAATTTTTCGAAGCGTAAGTTTCCTAAAAGATTAAAAACTAATGGTCTAGATAAAAAAATCGGTACTTGGAAACCTTTTATACAAATCTTTAGATTGGCCGTGGTTGTTTCATACCTTTTCAATGGAATATCTAAATGATATTATACCATTAAATATAGAATTTCCGATTTTGAATAAAAGTATTGGTTTACTTAAAGTGGCCAGATTTCCCGCATTATGCAGGACTTTCACGGATTTAAATAGTATGTCCTGCATTGAAAATTGTCCCGGAAAGTGTACCGTATTGCACATCTTACCTTATTATTACTATCTATTTGTAAAGTAACTTTTCCAATTAAATAAGACTGCTTTGGCTTAACTGGTAACAATTATTTAAATTCAAATGATTCAATTCAAGTATGTCATGAGCTTTTAGTGAATTCACATTGCTTAAATATTAAAAAAAATTTATTTCTATAATTGCTACTACAGTTTAAAAAGTTTAAGTGTACAAAACAAAAGTGCAAAGTTCAATCCTATGTTTTAAATCAGTTTAATTTATTATTCATATATGTATAAGTTTCATATTATTCATATATATATATATATATATATATATATATATATATATATATATATATATATATATATATATATATATATAAATCACTTAAAAAAGGCTACCGAAAATTCCTGAATATCAAAAAAATTGCAGAGTTTTTATTTTGCTTCTTTTTGCTTTTGTTTCTTCTATTTTTTTCTTTATTCGTTTTTTCCCCATAAAATGTATAGTTATGTAATAGAATATTGTACATTGTAAGTTGTGTACAATATGATCAGCTGGGTTAAATAATAAGTATACAGTCTTTATACAATTTAAATATGAAATATACACATTCTTCTAGCGAAGAAATAAAAATAGTGTTCTTCTCATAGTATTCCACAATGTACATGTTATTAGTGTGTATTCGTGCATAGGTTTAGTATAAGGTGACCAGACGTCCCGGATTATGCGGTTTTAATTTGAAAATGTCCCACATTCCAACAAAGAATATCTGGTCACTTTAGGTTTATTACTACTCAAACAAGAAGTAGTGTTAAAATTCTTAACTATAGCTTGTTTATGCCTCTAGAAAACCATAAACGAGAATGGTAATGAAATTGAATGTTTTTCATTTCACGAAGTAGACTAGTATTTGAAAGAAGTGGTATTCAATTGAGTCATGGTCTGATGAATACAATTGTTATTAGATAGTTTCCAAGTCCAGACACCACAGTTCAATCAGCGTTATTTTACAAGAGGATTGGACTTCCTTTATTGACTAATTGTGATTTTTTATCCCAATATACCTCTTCAAACTCTGTATTTAGGAAAATATGACAGACCGTATTTAATAACCCTAATAATAATTTATTCTGGAAGCTATCCCATATGGATATTTCTGCAAAGGTACTAATTCAAAAATTTCTTGACTCAGTTAACTATAATTAAATAAATTTTTTATATTTGAGATGAAAACCGAGATGACATTAAATATTGGGATTATCCATCAAAATGACGACTATTTTCATGTTTAAATTTCAGCTTTAGATAATTAGTTATTTTTATGTACTTCCAGTGTATAAATCAAAACACAGTTCTCTTCTAAAAATCTATTATTATATAAAACATGTGGAAATTTTTATATAAAAATATAATCAATAACTATCCCATTGACATTGTATTTATTAAAAAGAAATCAGTGGTGAAAATTGAAAAAAATTCTTATAAAACTATTTATTAATTAGTATTCATTTTAAATCTTTAATAACATATCGTCATACATCGTCAAAGGAACTATATATTTAGAAGATTAGAAATCTAATTCCTATGATACATAACTAAAAGTATCTAATTTGTGTATTGTTTTCTTTACTATAAAGAATGGACTATAGAAAATGAATACTGAATAAAGATATTAATATATTGCGTTATTTCATATTTTGATGAATGATTTGATTGTAATTTTCATGGTATGTCATTATTAATAAAAATCTATCTAACCCTATGATGGCTAGTTGTGTACGTATGCGTAGCTTATATATACCAAAAATACTCGCGGTCAAAGAATTAAATTTTGATTGTTTAATTGTTTACTATTTATTTTGACTAATTTCTATTTTAGACTATAATATTTATGTTTCCACTTAAATTATTTTATTATCATAAACAATGAAGCCATTATAGACAAACTCCACTTTCTAAATAAACAATCCAATCTTTAAATTATTCTAAATCGGGTTTCTTTTGTTGAAATAGATCTTAAATGTTTCTATACTCTCAAAAATGATAGTATTTGAGAAATTAAAATTTTTTAGTGGTACTTGTTATACTATTGGGAGATTTACTTAGAATTCAATGTCATCATATCCCCCCTTGTACTTATTTGGTCGGGTTATACTAATTATAGTCCAGTTATCATGGAGAATACCTAAAAATAGGTTTCTAATTTCTCTAATACTTTACAAAATATCTTTAATTGAATTTAATACATATCTCGATTTATTTCTGTACCCAGATAGCTATACACTTTATGGATGACCTCTTACTACAGAATTGGACTAATAATTTTGAGAATAACAGTTGGTTTATGTGGAAAACTTCAGTTATTAGTCTCATAGGGCGCACATAAAATTCTACTTTACAATTGTAAAAGATACAAATTTCTACCATTTGCAGAAGAATTTTGAATTTTATTTTTTTGTCGCTAGTACTTCACACTTCAATGATTTTAATAGTTTACATGGTTGGTATATTATGTACATATTATGTTTATTATTATCGAAATACATAATAAAATATAGAATTATTTACTGAGTATGAAACATACAATATAATTACTTATTTCAGTCAATAAATATTATTCTTAGTGGCCTGATATAAATGTGCAATCCAATAAGCGCTCTAATCAGTGCTGTGACTAGTCTAGCATTTGTCCTGGATAAGGTTTAATTTTTGCCCCCACATTTTTTAATAAATAAAATTTGTATGTTATAAAATATTTTACATAGTGTAGTTATAAAAATAAATATGTATTCAAAAATAATAATTTCACATTCACTTTCATTTCAACAAATTCATCAATAATATTATAAATATATTACTTATATTTATGAAAATTTGAAAAATAAATAGTTACATTTGACTTATTTAAAATAGAACAGTTCATATCCATTATAATGTTTATTTAAAATAAAATTAAATGTCGAATATTTAAACAAACTTATTATTTAAATAATCGATATAACTATGATCTTTATGTAGAACTGCTGTTGCTCTTCCTAGAACTAGATACGACACTGATTCTAATATATTTTACGTTATTTCCCAGTCTCTTTAACAGTTATTTCTTTAATAAATATGCTTTATACTTCAATTATTATTATACTTCACAACTGTATTGTTACTAATCAACTAATATTATGAGGAATAATTTCATTTCGAAATTAATCATCATATTTCTGTTAATAATTACTTTTTAACATTAACCTTGTCTTTGATTATGAATTATTCCCATTTATTCATTTGTTGAAGAATCCTTCCCATCGAAAGCAAATAAACATGCATTTAATATACATATTTTATTTCCTTTTTTCTAGTAGTATCACTGATTTATGCATCAAATTGAGTCAGATATTTTTGACTTTATTGACTGGTAATTATTAAATCTTTGAGAAAGCATAACAATGTTTGATTAGAATGAAAAGTTTTTGTTAATTTTTTAACACTAGACCCGAAAACGAATTAAATGATCATTTACTTAAAGAGTTGAGGTTACTTAATTTTCTGTAGACCATAAATTTGCTTTCATATTACATAGTAAAACAATTCATTGTCTTTCTACGAAGAGAACATACAAGAGAGCCGCAAAGTGAAATTTGTCAAATAGATGCAATTTAGTTTAACTTTCATAAATGAAAAGGATTATTTTACTATATAATGGAAATCAAAATCGTAAACCACCATCATTTTGCCTCAGGTAACGATTATTATTATTATAAAGTGCACAGAGCCAGGATGGTTCACGGCAAAATACATTAAGTAATCAGGGTACTATTATTTATTTATTTTATTAAAACCCAATAAAAATGAATATTAAAAAAAATTGTTAAAATAAACTTTAATTTTTAGTGGGCAATGGGGAATTCGAAAAAAAATAATTGGATTGTGTTTTAATTATCCATATAAATCATTAATCTAGGAATCTAAATTTATAAATTTAATATCCTAGATCTTTATTTTAACCAGATAAATCTAATCGTATTTTCGGATTTATTTCCTTGAAATATATGATAGTTTAGAATTGCAATTTTCTGCTCATCTGCCTAATGACTTTTACTATTAATAATAATAATAATAATAATAATAATAATAATAATAATAATAATAATAATAATAATAATAATAATAATAAATAATAATAATAATTATAATTATAATAATATTATAAGAACTTGAAAATGCAGTACCGAAAATTCGTGAATATTAAAAACATCGATTTATTTACTGATTCATAGTCAAGCTTTTTAATAAATACAATAATAATAATAATAATAATAATAATAATAATAATAATAATAATAATAATAATAATAATAATAATAATAATAATAATAATAATAATAATAAATGTATAATTCACAAATATTTAGATGCTCAACAAATTCATCCTCAGTTGGAAGTGCATTAACACTTTCAGAAAGTCCGGCTGTTGTACCACAATCATGCTCACCTCAAAATCAGTCAATCACATTGCAGAGCCTTCCTTCTGTCCCAACGGCTGTGCCTCCTTCAACGATTGCTTTAAGTATCAATGTTCATACATCTCTTCAAACTTCATCAGGACCTCCAACTGTTTATACAAATAGCCCAAAAGGAAACACTGTAATATGTCATCACCCTTCTAGTCCGTTTGCACCACCAACAAATTCAAAACCAAATAGCTCATCTAATCCCACATCGTGTATTGGGTCAGCTACTAATCACTCACCATCTTCAGACCGATTGTCATCTTCCCCGAAAGTGGTTGTCGAAAGTCCCGATCGAAAGCTATCAGACTCGAACAAAAATTTAACTTCTAATTCTAATATTGTTTCTCGTCGACCTGGAAGATTCGGCAAATCAACTCCCAGTGATGCTACTCAGTCGTCGAACAAACAAACCCCAGAATTCAGTCCACTACAAGACGGTCAGCCGCCAGTGAGACATTCGGAACGACGTTCAGGTTTGTAATATATTGATAGAAATTTCATATGTGGAAAATTCATTTTATTTTATTCAATCAATTTTGTTTTAATTTTAATAAGAATTATTGACTGATCAAGTGGAAGAAACAATTATTTATGAGTTCAATTTTCAATTTTTTCACCACTGAATCAATATGAATTAAACTGATCAATTAACGGTCAAAGTGCTTTTTAGATTAATTTGAATATAATTATTTGTAATTTTTGAATCAAATTTAATTGGAAATCGAAAAAATTTAAAAACTTAATAGTGCTTCATAACGATATTTATTAAAATTATTTAATATAAATGATCGAATAATAAGCTGGCACTGATACGGTCAATCAAGATTGAAAACATGTCACAGATGGAATCGTTATAAATTGTTGGGAAAATCAAATTCAGGCGCGTTTGTTAGTTTGGAATCAGAATCCAGTGGATACGGTGTCATTTTTTTGTTGATTCACATGTTGAAAATCATGAATTTATGGAAAATTTCTAACCAAAAATGGGAGAATTTTGAAATGTTGCAATCGAAGAGAATTGACTTTCCGCCAAAAGGTTTTTGACGCGGCCCATAAATTATCATGTGTGCCTATGTGTAACAGCCTCAAAATTAAGGAAGGAATACAAGAGGATCATATTATTTTTTTCGTTGATTAAATAATTAAATATATATATATATATATATAATCTCATGATGCACCTTATTATATAGATAATTAATTATTATAGTTCATTTTGATAAACAAATCAATGCTGTATCAATGTGATATATGGGAAAAATAAATAAAGAATAAATAAATGGAATGGAAATGTGTAAATAAACTAGTAATAATTGAAATATAATAAATTAGTATTGATTATGAATGTGCAATAGTAGTAAAACACTTCCATTCATTGACAATTCGATTTAGTGAAATTCATTCTAAAAAATGAACCTGTTGAAAGGGAGTGAAATTATATGAAGCCGCGCAACCAAATATGGCGAATACATATGTATATGTGTATGTGTATGTGTGTCGTGGGTTTCGTGGTATTTAGATATAGGGGAAATTTATTGCTTTCAGTAAAATTTAGGCTTTGAATATTTCTTGAAATTAATTTAATTTGATTTCAGATTCTTGCACTGTTGAATTTTCAATCCTGGATATCTATGGAATTAATCATTTTCTCTTTTATTTTCATTAACGTTTTAATGACCTAACTAAGCCAAACCTTTTAAATATAATCAAGTATATCGTGATAGGAATAAATTCTCTTATAAATTGAACCAGGTTTTGTATTCATTATTTACTGTTTCCCTTTTTATCTCCTGTTTTCATATTTCTAGCACCATTTCGTACTTGACACTGTTTGATATCTATAATTAAAAATTGGGAATTCTAGTCAAATCCTTTTCGAAAAACGTTTTCGAGGAAAAATGAAATTCTTTTAATGAATGTTTTATCAAACCTTTATCTTGACAAAAATTTATTAAAAAAATAATATTTTCCCTAAATATTTTTTAGCTATTTTAGAATTATTTTCTTATCAGAATACTACAGTAAGCAGCCAGTTTATGAAGAAGCCTGGGATTTGAAATTGAGAAGAATCTGTAAAGATATGGTTGAAAAATCTGGCAAATCATCACAATGTGGAATTGAAAGAATACAAGATAATTATTCTGCAATTAATAGCGGACTACCATCAGTTCCAAATAGTATCATCAATTCTTTTAATCGACCTCAAAGCGCAGCAGGAGCCAGATGCAGAACAGACAGTCCCAGCTCAAAGTATGCATCTCCTCCAGCTGTTCCACCTCATCGACGAAATTCAGTCCATTATAAACTTACTCATGGACTTTCATTTGAAGATCCAAAATTGTTCAACGACCAATTGAATACAAATAGTCAAACAAGCCAATCGATCAATGATTGCAGGACATCTAATTTTGGAAATGACGACTCAATTGGACGAGCTCTTCCTTTAAAGCCTAATTTAAAACACAATATCAATCCTTCATTTGATGATCAGGGCCTTACGACAGATTATGATTATGCGTACAATGAAACCTGGAGTCTAGGAGTTCAAGTGAGTTTTATTATAAGAACTTTTATTTCTTCCAATTTCACCACTGATTATTTTTTCCATTGAATTTATTAAAAAGAGAGCTTGAAGACTATAAATCAGTAATATATCGATGTTTTTGATACTCACGAATTTTCGGCACTGCCTTTTCAAGTGAATTTTCAACTTGAAAAAGTCCAGTGCCGAAAATTCGTGAGTATCAAAAAACATCGATATATCTTGTAACTCTCTTTTTAATAAATTCAAGTAAGTTGTTTTTATTTGATGGACAAAATTACCGCTATCATTTTTGTTTATTAATATTTATGAATGATGATAACCACGCACTATTTTGTGTCAAATTACAAATTATGAAATTTCCACGCATTTGCACTTGCTGATTTTTTATTGTTAAATATTTGCCTTCAATCAACATTGACCAATGAAAGTTGTCTCTGCTATCAATGACATTTGAAAATGACCTTAAATTATTAAATATTATTTAATTTAATTTAAAATTCAGTTCACGCTGTTCTTAATCTCGATCATTGTGTTGATTTCTAAAATTCCTAAAGTTTTCATTATTTTTCTCATTATTAGAATTTCCATATTTTTAAAATTTCTTTCTTAATTGAAATTTTTAAAATTCTCACTGCGTCTGTTATTTTTGGGTCTCTGGAATCTATTTACTTGTTTTCATTCAGCATGCCTGTCAAAGAATTGAAATTGTGAACTTCCATTTCCATTGCAATGGAAACATTTAATATTTTGACATTCTCGTCTGATATGACCTTCTTTGCAGCCATAACATTAAATTTGGCGTTGAAGTCGATTAGGTCTACTGAAAATTTCATTTGTTCTGTTTTGGAAATTATTATTATCCTTATACGAAGGTTTTGACTTCATTGGGTTGTAATTATTATGAACCATTTCCACATAGGTCCTTTTATTCATTGCAGCTACATTTTCATTGAATTTCGATTCTTCTACTTTTTTCAAAATACATTTTATTTATTTACTTGGTGCTGAACCTTTCGGTTCTTCTTCATTGTCAACTTTCCTTTCTTTGTAGAGTTTCAATTTAATAAAGTCTTCTGTAATTTCGTAACACTGCATTTATCTTATGTTTTCTTCACAATCGAAACCATATTTTAATAAAAGTGCATGTAATTTTGTACCTCATTACTCACTTAACATTTTTCTCTGTAGTCTTGATAATAATTGGATTTTTGATAGATCTTTTGTAAATCTTCCGCTAGATTTGTTTCTGCTTCAAAGGCTTTTCTTAATCTTTCTTCCAAATTGTTTTCAAATGGAGTTTCATCATATTTCTCGTCTAAATATGCTCGATCATATCAAAAAAGTTGTTTATTGACATGAAAAATTCTTCAAGATCTTCACCAATTGAGACATGTTTCGGGCATACAATAACATACACACACGCATCAAACCATACACAATAATTATTAATTAGGTAATTTAATTCCTCAATTACTTATAACCACCAAATTTATAATGTCATAATAATCCATCCAATTATGTATTCCATGATTTCAATAGTGATTCGAGTGAATAAAGGAAAGAGAAATAATTTCAATCACATCATTTACAAAAAGCTGTATTTTAATAACAGGATCTAGATCACTTGTCATCAAATGTTTTTCGATTAGCCTTTTTTCACAAACATGTCTTGATAATCTGTTAAGAACTGAAACTCCAGGAATTTCGTTGGAAACAGAACAATTAAATGACATTTTAGAGTAAATTAGAATTTCGGACTCCCAAATCTGGATAGCAGCACATAGCCAATATATGTTTGGCAAGAAGATAAATTTGGTTAAATCCCACATCACTAAAGGTCCGTCACATGATTCAGACAATGCAAATTGACCATCATTTGATATAACAATATCATTTTCAAGGTCATCTCAAATAATCATGGATTTATCCCTTGAAGCAGAAATATGACTGTTTGAATAGATCTTGGTTGCAATCTTTGATTTTGAAGCAGCCATGATCATACGACTATTGATTTTCATTGTTTCTGGTTTCCATGAAATAAACGCCAAAGTACCCTGATTGTCATATAATGCGTAGCTACCTTCTTTAGCATGTTTCGATCATGTGTAATCCTCCTTTTCATAAGGAGTACCTAATTCCCCAGTTTCTAATTGAATAATTCTATCCATCTGTTTGTTCAGTCCAAGGATTGCATATTGAAATTCAATGTAATTAAGATATTCTTCCACTAAAGGATCACATTTAACACCTGAAGCCATTTTAAGAAAGGAACTTTATTTTTTAATCGAAATCCCTTTTTTAAACACAAACCTTCTCGAACACTCTAAATCTACAATTTTCAATTCTTCGCGTCTGTGTGCGCACATCAATTTGACAACAATTCCGTACACAGACGCGACAAAAACCAAAACAAAAACCGCCAGTCAGAGGTAGAAGCCATTCCCCCCTCTGACTGGTCGAAACAAATAGTTTTGGCGTTTATTTCTTCCCATGCTTTGCTAATTCAATAAATGTCATCATTTATGTTAATCCTTTTTAATCTATCGAATACGCTTTAAAAAATATCTTCAGAGTTAACCAGAACCGAAAATAGGGGGGGGGAGACGGGTATTTTTCATGGGGCCCGGAGAGATGCACTAAAATTTTTAATCGTAACAGAAAAACTTGAAAATTACACACACAAAAATTACAACTGTTGATTTAATTCTTTTCGGATGGTAAATCAACGTTTTTTCGTTGATTCTGATCTTAAAGACCTTTCGATGGATTCAATGGTTTTCGCCTTTGATTTATCGTTAAATGACAATTTTTAAATTTTTTCAAATTCAAATCAACTGTGAAATGATGTATAGTAAATTGATTTAAAATGTTTGTAAAGATTTTCAGGAAACCTTTGAATCAATGGATTTTACCGCTGATTTTTTTCCTGCGTGTATGTAAAATGATAAATTATCGGTGTCGGCCAGAGATTATAAGTAACTAGATAGAACATGTCTATTGTTCTCATTTGCAAAGGTGTTATCGAAAAAAAAATCAGATTTTATGATTTTATATCTATATATTTTTAATTTATGGTGTCGGCTAGAGTTTTAGTTTAAAATTATAGTTACTTTCCCTTGAATCTAATTAAATCTATTACAGCCATAACTCAGTTAACTAATACTATTGACAAAAATTTTCAATTTCTTTTTAGATTTTCGAGTTCATTAGGTTGGTATAATGCTTTAAGATTTTGAGGTAGAAATACCGTCGTAATATTTTCACTTTTAACGACATTCCACAAGAACGTGTCGATTGATAAAAATGCCTTCTACGTAAATTTAATTTTTTAGATGCCATTTAACCTATTGTGCTAATGGTGCTAACCTAAGAATTTCACAAAAATATTGCCATTACGATTGCTTCTCTCGTCATCTTATTATTATGAGTTTTTCTATAATCTGACTTGTAGAATGTTATCTATAATTCTCCAGCACGTTTACTGAATAATAACAAAAATAACAAAGCTTGCAAAATTTATCTTATTTTATTGTTAGACATCCTTAAAAAAATATTTTAATCCATTACAAGTTAAAAATGCTAAAGGTTTACGGATGCATTTACATGCATGACGTGTCTCCAGAGTCGAATATGATTTTTCATATGCCATGTCTACAAGTTTGCAGATATTTTTTTGTGATTTAGCTAATTTGCAAGCGATGTGATTTCCAGTGTAGCAGGTAAAGTATGCAATAGAGTTGAATCACCAATATTGTATACTTACCTGGCGCGAAGAGAAATCTTCGCGTCTCCTGCATAGTACTGATGAGAGCCAAAAGCTTGAAACTAGTCTACTATTGGGATTTGCACAAAGCTTGTAATGTCTATCTTCTTTTATTGTTAGACATCCGTAAAAATATATTTTAATCCATTACTTATAATAAAGACAATATATGAATTTCAGAAGTTTTAATTTATGTTTTATGAACTTCACATTTCATAATCTTTTTTATTTCAGTTAAATATGGCTTTCAATCTGACGAACAACGATTCCATCAATAATGGACCGGCTACCATAAACAAAAAGGATACATTTACAGCGAATAATTCTCTAACTGCCGGATATATGGATAAAATTGATTCTGTCGATTCAGAGGAGTCGTCATCTTTATCAACCAGTCAGGAAACATCAAACAATTACCTTAAGGATAAAAATCAAAACCCAAATGAAGATAAGAAACAGAATCTTGTTGAAGATGAACTTATGTCAATAACAAATACTACTAGCAATGACAATGACAGTTTATCAAATGATAGTTACGAAGAACCTTGGGATGTTCGACATGGACGCGTTATATCTGAGTTAACAAGTAAAAAATATTTATTACATAAAATCCAACATCTAAAATATAAATTCAAAAATTTTATAATATACGAAATACAGAAACCTGAGGTAGTGATAAATCCATTTAACTAGTTTGCAAAAAATATAATAAAAGGTTCTCAGATTTTCATGAACTGAAACCCACTTTAAAAATATTATTTTTTACAATTTTAACTGATTAGTAAATAATTGGATATAAATATCACCTTATTTTTTCATTTTATTATTTTTTACATTTATTTAAATATAGCTCCAAATTTTAATGTATTTATTTAATAAGAAAACAAAAATCAGTTGGGTATTTCAGTNCTTGTTAAAAACAATAAAAAATACAGTTCGTTTAAAATTGGTAAATTTTTCAAATCTCATGTTTTAGTTATTCCATATTCGGAAGGTTTTAAAGATTTGAAGTTTTATGTCATGAAATCATTAAGCAATTCAAATATATTTAAAATAGTAATAAAATCTTTAAAATAAGTAATGTGTTTAGGAATAAATCTCAAACCCCAATAGGTTTTTTGTCTGATCTAGTGTATAGGTTTTCATGAAATGGATGCAATGCTAGGAACATAGCTGAGTGAAACAACTGACTTAAAAGATTTTAAAATTTTATATAAAAACTTTAATAATAAGTTGGAAATAATTCTATGAGAGGCATTGGTGATTACAGAATAATCTTCTACAATTAACATTTAATCAGCACAAATGTATTGCGATTATTAAATTAACTTCTTGCACAACTATTACATCATTATTGTTTCCTTATAGATCAGGCATGTCCAAACCTTTTCCAAGTTGGGCCATATTTTTATTAATAAACACCTTGCTGGACAAATGTTGAATATATTTAATGAAAATATGATATAATAACACACATTGTAATTGAATCTATATTACTGTATAGATATATTAAAGGTATATAAAAAATGTAATAATCTTATGATGTATAAAAAGAATTTTTTTTTAATTAACTAAAACAGTGCTTCTTAAACTTTTTTCATTCGCGACCCCATTAATGATTGTAAACCTTTTTTTGCGACCCCTTATAATTTAAAATAAAGATATATAAATTTTTTGTGAAGATNGCGACCCCTTATAATTTAAAATAAAGATATATAAATTTTTTGTGAAGATTTATTAATTAAGTAATAATATAAATACATATGACAAAATTGACGTTTCAGAGTTGGTCACTACGGACAAATTTCCATTTGCCTAATGAATAGGGAAACATACGACAATTATGCAATTTTATGTATTTGAATATTTTATATAAAAATTTCGCGACCCCAATATTTCGCTAGGCGACCCCATTTGGGGTCGCGACCCATAATTTAAGAAGCCCTGAACTAAAGTAATAATTATAATATACATACAAACAATATTTGTCTATACAACAGATTAAAATGGCAGACTGATGATGAGCATAATTTCCTTGAAATATATTTGGTTTGTTTGGCGTTTTAGTGTTTTTTGTTTAAAATGTTATTGATTGTATAATTAATATATACAAGTTTTTCGTAATTTTTTTAATTATAAATTATTAGTAAATTTATTTGTAAATGTTTTTTTACAGAAAAATAATTAAAATACTAAATTTTATAACTATTTTATAGCTGTAATACTAAATCAAAATCATCACAGTTATAAAACAATTCCAACACTAAATAATGATGTTATCTCTGATTTATCTCAGTATAATTATTTTGATAATAATTTTTGGATCTTTTTTTTTCAAAGCTCTTAAACGGCCATCGGTTGGCGAAAATTCTTTAAATAATTTTCGTCTCTTTTTATAAGCGTAGAAAATTCTATTTCATCATAATCTACTGTAAGATATTAACTTATTTTAATATTGTATTTACTCGATTGTAAGCTGCACTCTAATTTATGATCTTTTTTCGTTTTTGGTCGCTATCGATTGTAAGCCGCATCTCTTTTTGAAATGTAAAAACTAGAAATTTGTAATTTCTTTTTTAGAGAAAATATGACACCATAATCTTTTGGTTGCAACTAATTGTATGACATTTGGTAATAAAACATTCTCTTTATTTCATCACATTCGAAAATCGTATTAATCATTATCGCCTTTTGTTAAAAATTAAATATAATGTCAATTGAAAATAAATCGAGGTGAAAATCGAAAGAAGCTCTTATAATAAATTTATTTATCTTGTATCTTTACTTGTGATAAAAATACTCTGAAAAACCATTCTTGAAATAAAAATGAACTCATTAACTCTGAATACTAAATCAAACCACTTGAATATTTTCAAATGAAGCAGAAAACAAATCAACCAATTAAAACACAATTTTTATTTTAAATTTTTTATGTGCGAAATCTCATAATTTCAATTCATTTTCAAACTCATTCTTGCTCTGAATGAATCATTAACATATAATTTTTTTACTTAAGACACGAAACCTGTTAAGATCAAGTACATATTTTTACATAATTCAAAAAACCGTTAAAATTTCAAGTTTGAGCGATGTAAACACAATTTCGATGTGTAGCACCAAAACTTAATATTGTTATCGAATTGTCGGTTAAATCTTCACCGTAGTTGGGCTATTTTCAATTTTTAGTTTTTTGTGTTAGAATTGAATGACATTTTTCCTTATAAAAAATGAGTAAAATAGAAGTTGAAGATCAATATAAATACCAATAAAAATCAAATAATTTCAGGTTTAGCACATTCACTGTTTATGTGTCACAATTCTTTGTTGATCTGGAAAATTGAAAAATGGGAGAATTTATTAGATTTTTTAAAAAGTAAACTGTAATTGATTACGATTTTACATCAGCTGTTAAGAACTCAGTTAACATTTTAATTTTATATATCACATTATCAACTTTTTCCGCTAGTGTTCAGATAAAATTTTCTAAATTAAATTAAATTATTAACTATTTACGGACAACTATGTAGACGAAAATTGAATTAAATGTTTTTCTGATGAACAAAATGAAATAAAGTTACACTATGAAGTAAAAAGTTCAAGTAATCAAAAAGTCATTAAAGGCCCAAAAAATGAAGTTACGCTTATATTGAAAGTGAGACATACTTAACCACACATTTGAAATAGTTTGGGTTGTTAAAAACATTCGAATAATAATCTTGTTTACACCCGAGATGTTTTGAAGTGGATTTAAAATATTATTTATGCTTGAAACAAATAAATTCAAATTCTCTCAATTTGATTTTTAATATTCAAAATAACTGAAGCATTTGTAATTTTAATATTAATGCAAATATCGACTACATACTTTTAATTGATTTCAATATAAAATATCGAATATTTAAATAATTATTTTAATTATTTGACTTTGTTATATAATATTTTCATTAAATATAATACAAATACAAAATATATTTCACTGTGGAGAGGTTTGAATATCACATTTTCAGTTGGTATCACGAGGATTGCACACGACAACAAGCCGAACAGTTACTAATTGGAGCAAAAGAAGGAAGTTTTCTTGTTCGCAAAAGCGAAACGAGTCGAAACGATTTCTCATTGACAATCAAGTAATAACCCATCGACTTTTTTGATTAATTTTTTAATTTTTTGTTTTTTTCCATAACTCTTCAGACACAACAACGATTTCTTGCACATGAAGATCTCAAAAAACCCGAGAGGATTTATTCTCGGCCAATACAGTCAACCATATGTCACCATTCCTCACATGTTACACCATTACAGTCTAACAATGGTGCCGGTCAAAGGTGCCGATGCAGTACTTTTAAAAATCCCGATTACGCGTTGAAATCAATCAATAATAATTATAAATTCGCATTTTTACATCACTGCTCTCATTGAATGGATTCTTTGTTGATTTCTCTTATTCATCCAATGAGATTGATTGTTTCGGTTATATGTTTGATAGAGGCAGAATTTGATTTGTTAGTCCGTGTTGAATAATTTGAATAACATGTAAATTAGTGTGTTTATCATTCGTTGCTTTGGTTTGTAGCGCAATCGATAACGTATTGATGAGTTCGGCACATTTTAGCTGCTGCTATTACTACTTGTTGTCGATTATTTATAAATATAATTTTCACACTTCGACCGACCAATCGGCGTACAGTGCTTGATTGGGTTTTCGTTTCTCTCTATTCGTTTTTGCTGAGAGCTTTGTCAAAACGATAAAATGTTCTCAGTCACAGAAAATCGTCAATTGCCGATCAATACGATATTTTTATAGCTTTTCAACTAATTCCGGGTTTTAAATGAAAATCAATAAATTGTCTTCGTTTCTTTTTTTGTCGTGTTGTTTCAGTGTTTAGTTTGGTTGAGTTTGTTAGAGTTAAATTATAAATCATCGATCGATAATGCTTTCGTGTGGAATTCTTTTAGAGGAGAGCTGAAATTATATTTGGATTATTAAATGAACCAAATTGGATTTTGTGTGTCATTTATTGTTACGAACAGCTTAGATCTTGGAACATTCCGGAAAGTGGTGGATGAGGTACTCACTGAATGGAATTGGAAAGAAGCAGTTGTATATTTAGATGATATCCTAATTTTTGAAAAAAATGTCTGAAGAACACTATTAGACAATAGAAGAAGTACTTTAGACCAAACACAAGAAATTTTCATTTCAAAGCTCAGTAACAACTACAAAATCAGGTTGGTTCTAATGTACGACTATTAAAATTTGAATTAGCTGTAATTGGTTATTGGAAAGACATACAAATTTGATTTGGCATCAAAAATTAAAATTATCAGTTTCGGCTTTAGGTAGGACATCATAGGTGCTATTATTTCGAAGGGCAGCAAAATTATGAAGAATTAAAATTTAAAAATATTTTTTATGTTATGAAAATTATTTTTTGTGCTTCGTGCTGCTAATACCATTTTATATGCAGCACTATATATAGAACTTTTTATATAGCACAAAATTTTCTAAGACCGACTCTGCGATTAGCACTGGTAACTGATTACCAAACATGATTATCCGCCTAGAGCGGCATTATTTCAAAATTGTCTAAGACCGGCACTGAAAATCATCAATTACATTTGTAATAACTAAATACTCTTCGATACTTATGGTCTTTTATAAACCTTTTAAACTCTCTTTCTTCGACCAGGAATAGGAAATTAGTCTAACTTTGGTTCTCTTACATAAGCTCAGAACAACAATAATCAAATCCAATTACAAGCTAAATTCACCTAAAATAAATAACTTTCCAATGTTTTATTGCCTTTATTATTTTAGTTAGTTTTTTTTTATCATTTAACACATCGTAAATATTGGTATTCATTTTTAATTAAAATAATCAGTCAATAAATTGATGATAATTCAATGATCACTTTTTCGACAATCAATATATAATTGCAATGTTAGATAATTATATATTTTTTAATGCAGAAAAAAAATATTTTACAGGTGGTACTCAATCGAAAAAAAAGAAAAGAATGTAACAGGCTTATTCAATATTTGTAAGAACGATGTAATTTTTAGCGATATTAAAATTGTGCTAACAGAATGCCCTTCCAGTATTCTAATTATTTCTGGGTTGAAATAGGATGCAAATGAAACCATGATTAGCAGTTTTTCAGTTCTATTAATGAATGGCACATTTTGATTCAGAAAAGTTTGTATCCATTCTTTCATCAAAACTCCATCCACTGATCCCGATTTTGAAACAGTTACATGTATGTCTCTGGGGATATTGCATTTTGAAACATTTAATGATTACAAATTCTCTAAGCATTTTGCCAGACATTGATATTGTTAATGTGTTGTGCTGAAACCGAGAACTGAGAGTTTGTTTTAATCGATCGAAAATACCTAACACAAAAACCGCAAAGTTGAAAAAATTTATGACCAAGGTTTAATATAAAATAAATTTCATCACACATTAAGAGTCAATAAACCCCGTATAATAGAATAAAGAGATAAATAAATTTAACAGAAAAATTCAACACTTAAAAATTTCGATAGAAAAATAATAAAATGTAAAATAGAATTAGTTGAAAATTATTTAAACAATATAAAAATTAAATCGTCAAAATAATAAAATTAGTTAGCATTATGTAAATTGTAAAGTTTATAGAATTAAATGGTTATGTAACTTATTAAATTTAAAGATAAAAATGTTTAAATTAATTAAAATTAATTTAACTCAAATTATTTAAATTATAAAATTTATAAATTAAAATTAATAAAAATTAAATAATTAATTAATTAAATTAATGAAATTAAAAACAAATAAATAATTGCACACACTCATGCATGTATGCAAAATTAAGTCAAAATTTCTCGCACTCTGATTGGATAGAGTGACAGCGCATGCATGAATGCGCATTCAAAATCAGTATAAATACTGATCACAAATTCATTTGGAAAACTTTTTTTTCAGCACCACAATGTAATTTGCAGACAGTAAAACTCTCAGTTTTCGATTTTATGCCATCGTGGATTTGGTAATTTATTTTTTATTCTTATTGTAATTTTTACGAAGTGTTTTAATTAATAAATTTTATATGCAATTAATGTCTCAGTTAAATTTTCTTTTGTTGTCCTTTATAATGGTTTAACTTCATTTAGTTTCGAGTTTTAAATAATAGTTTTTATTGAGTCCAATTATATTATTTATTGGTTGTAAACGATGGTGCCGTGGAATTGAGATCCAGCATATCATGGTTTGGGGTACCTTCGGGATGCTCAGACTGGTGGGTATGCTGGTTTTTCAATCGCGCAGCTGATTTCGGGCCGAAATGTGGAGGCTTCTCCACGGGTCCGTCGCTGGAAGTACTTTGGTCAAACATAGGTTAGGACTGAGAATACAGGCAGATCCCTGCTCCAATTTTTTGAAGGACAATTTAAATATTATGGCAGGTGTGGATTAACTTGGAAATAAGGGCCGATCCCTGCTCAAAATTTTTGCGAGATAGGTTAAATATTCATAAATATCAAGAAAAATACCTTGCAACCTTTATTAATAGAAAAATAAGGGCGCATCCCTTCACAAAATCTTGAAAGGAAACAATAGAAAACATCTAGAAATGAGGACCATAGCCGAATGAGATAGAAAAGTAGAAATAGAAAATGATCGATGACGTAAGACCTTCTATCGGCCGTCTAGAACCCGAAGAGAAAATACAATGGGGAGTAGTTTTAGCAATAGAGCTCACCTGCTCATAGTTTTTTCGCCTTTGAGTACAGTACCAACATGGTCGTCACCATGGGTACACAAATGGTTTAAAGTACAATAGTCATGGAGGTGCTTAGGAAAGAGTCGAGTGAATACCTATGATTACCTCTAACGTATTTAAAATTTAAAATGACACACCCCTAAGTAACCAACAAATGCAACGGTCAGTCTAATCTTCTGGTGCCCAGTAGAATGATTATCGGTGTTTTTCTCACCTTAGAATGAGATTGTTGGTGTCTGCATATCAGTTATTTTTTTAATACTATCCGAATTATATTACAAATTATATAATCTATCAAGTTCTTTAAAAATTTTGAAGCTTTTTTTAAAAGAAAAAATCTTTCTAAAAAAACAATAGCCGTCCATCAGTTCCAAAAACACTTTGGCTTGGAGATGACATTTAATTTATCTGACTACAACATATATATATATATATATATATATATATATATATATATATAATAATATATATATATATGTTGAGGTCTGTAAATTAAAATTAAAAATTTAAATAAAATTTAGGATAATAATTCAAATGGAAAGTAAGCGAGAAAAAAAGGCAAATAAAAGCGGGATCGTGCACAGAATCAATAGTAAAGGAAAGTGTGATGGAAACAGTATTAGAAAATGCAAAAAGCAATTACGAAAGGCGAGAATCCGGAAATCCGAGAAAAATCAATAAATAGAAAAATCATCGAAATCGAATGGGGAAAACGGGACAGGTATAGATTAGCTAATGGTCAACAAGATGATGGTTAGGGATTTATCAGAAAAGGATTAGGAAGGGTCGAAAAACATTCAAACGTATGAAAACAGAAAACATTAATTAATTAATTAATTGGCTAATGGAAAACCCGAGCTAATGGGAAACCCGAGCCAATGGAGAACCCGAGAGATAAAGGAAACCCGAGCTGGGTAAACAAGAAGAAAGGCAAACAAAAGGAAGATTTGGGCCCATTAGCTTGACACAATGATTAATGGGAAAAGAGTAAGGAGAAGATAGCGCGCGTAGGAAGACCGGTAGGGCCATTGATTATCTGGATTCGTTGGACCATTATGGATGACAGCCGAAGCAAACACGTAGGAGAAAATGTCAAACGAAAGATTGGCTCGGCAATAACCATTTGTCATCCTGATTTCGAGGAGTATATAAGCAAAGGGAAAATCAGAGAAAATCGGCATTCTGCCTCAGCTAGGGTTCGAAGAACTAGACAGTAGGAAAAGTGGTAAACGAATTAGGGAAGTAGGGAAAAGAAGAAATAGAATTAAGAATACGGAAAGGCGAAAAGAGATCAAACCAAACCGAAACCGAGGAAAACGAGAGTCAACAGAACTAAAGGATCAAAAGGTGAATATTGTTTGTTTGCAAAGCATCAACGCCGAGCGGAGAATCGTATAAAACTTTGATCAGAAATTGTAGCGTGATAATAAATTGTGAACCTGTTGTTTCAATATACGTTGGGTCGTTCATTGTTTTAATTTAAAGAACACAGGAGTCAGAGAGAACCGACTTGAAATAATCCAAAACCCAACATATATATATATATATATATATATATATATATATATATATATATATATATATATATATACAGAGGCGGATTTTAACAAATTGAGGCCCTAGGCAAAAATCAATTATTGTGGCCCCTCTAATATTTTTTTTTCATGGCTTAGTTTCTAAATTTTGACCAAAGAAAGCCCATTTATAATATTTTATTTCGTGATTTATTTTTTGCAAAATTATCAATTAATGAGTCATAGTTAATTTTTTTTACTAGATCGCTTTCAATTGCCATGATAGCTAAGTGATTTAGTTTTTTTTGGCCAAGTGACGTCCTTAGGTAGTTTTTGACCCGCTTAAGAATGCTAAATGATCTCTCACCAGACGCATTTGCAATTGGGATTGTTAAAAAAATTTGTAGGATTATTTCAACGTTTGGAAATGTTGATGATAAACCTTCCAGAATTGATGCATACATTTCAGGAAGTGTTAATAATTTTTCCAATTTTACAAAATGAAGGAACTGTTCAACCTCATCTTTGAATACTAATTGATTTATGTCATCTTTATAGTGTTCAGCTAAATTTGATACACACTGAGCAAATTTTTCTTCAGGCAAATCTAAATCAACAAATATTAGAAACTTTTCTAATACCTTGTCATAAACTACAGACCTTCTTTTTATTTCACAGTTTAAAGTATCACAAATTGAGTAAAATGTTTCAACTTTGAATAATTCTTTCCCACATAAAATTGTGTCATTATCAGAAGTTTCATCGAATAGTATTTTTCTTTTCCTGTTTCGATTTCTTTCTGTTGAGTATTCTGTACTACCAGATAATTCGATGGCTTCTTTTTCCATTTGGTAAAAATATGCATCATTAGTTCGAATACTAAGTATGAATTCTGATAAAGATTTCAATAAATATGTTCCTTTTTGTAAGTTACATTCTTTGCTTTGTAACGATTTATTGGTGGCATTGATTCTTTGCAATAGCGTATTCCAAAAAATCAATAACAGAGCCGTCTCTAAATCTTCAAAACTGCTATGTAATTTTTTCGCCTCAATTTTCGCTATGGGTTTTTCAGATGGGTTAATACAAATTTCACCAAGAACAGTTTTTATGGAAGAAAAATTCATTCTTACAGTTAATACAGCTTCAGCTCTAGATGACCATCGAGTGTCGCATATACGTTTTAAAGTATGGCTTAATGTTTGATCAGTATTCATTAGCTGATCCCATCTCTTTGTCGAAGAGGAAAAAAAAACAAACAAATTTTGAATAAAATCAAAGAATCTAATAGCTTTAGAAGAACATTCTGCTGCTGTATTTCCAACTAAATTTAAAGAGTGTCCTGCGCAAGGTACAAATTCAGCATTTTTGCTGTAACATTTAATTTTGGCTTGGAGACCGTTATAAATGCCTGACATGTTCGCAGCATTATCATACGTTTGTCCCCGGCAATTATTAATGTTCAACCCTAATTCTGACAAGGCGGACAAAATCGTTTTTCTAAATATGTTGCATCATGATATTCAATCGAAATAAAACATATGAACCTTTCTTGAATTTTTTGATCCAGATCTACGTACCTGATAATAATAGTTAACTGGTCAGTATGGCTTGCATCAGGCGTGGAATCAACTATAAGAGCAAAATAGTTAGCTTGTTTTATTTCATCAACAATGGATTTTTGTACGGTTTTGCCCATAAGTTCTTTAAATTCATCACACGTACTTTTAGATAAATAATTAACATGCCCACTTCCGCAATTACTGTATTTTTCTAAGTGAACCTTTAAGAAGTCATCAAATTCAGCCAAATATTCAATACAGCTGAAAAAATTGCCTTTGGAAGAATTATCATGTCCTCTGAACCCTAAACCCAAACTCCCCAAAAGTTTAACTGTAGCAACGACTCGTTTTAATACCTCTCGCCAATAAATTGACTCTTTTTCTATTACCTGTAAAAGTTTGGAATCGATGCGACCACTTATTTTAGCACGACGAACATAAGCACACATACAACTTTTATGTTCTTTCGACTCATCATGTCTTTTCAAAACGTCTACAATATTTTTCCAATCTGAATATCCTGAAACTAGAACATTAGATTTTTTACTAAATAGTTTACAAGCAAAGCAATAAACAGATTTCGTTGTTTCAGAATAAATCAACCATTCTCTTAGCTCTTGAACTCCGTTTATTTTAGTCGTATAAAAATGTACATCATTTAATTTTCGGTATATTTGTTGATCATTGTTATCTTTATAACATTTTTTAGAAGATTCTAAATCTCCCACATTTTTGGGTTTTGTACAGATACAATGTTCAATCAAATCATTAGTAATTATTTTTGGCCATAAACCAATGTCAGTAAAGATAGAATAAGTATTTGTACTTACTACTTCACTCTCAATTTCAACCTCAATGTCATTTGTAGTGGGAACGCAATTATCACTTGCACCTACTTCTGCACAAAGACTGCTTATCGAAAGATTAACATCGCTACCAGCTATTACTGGTAGTGAAACAGTTTTATCTGCAGCCGCAGTACTGGTAGATGGAACATTTTTATCCAAAGACATAAATTTAGCAAGGGAGTTTCTTTGATTTTCGTTTTCCTTCAATTGAATTTTTTTTCGCAATCGTTTTTGTGCGCCAGACTCGAAAGTTCTTTTCATTTTAACGTATATTTGTCAATATTTTTCTTTAAAAATAAAATGGAATAATTGTCGATTGAATTATGAAATATTAAATGACGAAAGCAAGAAGCAACAACGATTGGTTTTGGTAGTTTAAAAAAAACTGTTGGGTATTCGGAAAATATCAATCTAAAATCAAAATTATGCTAATAGTCAATACGTACAAATATTTATTTTCAATATTCAAAATCATGATGTTAACGTGTAACAAAATTAAAACAATAAATGAAATGAAATTGCATATGCATTTTCTGTTTTGGAAAAGAAATATACAAAATACAAATACAAATTCAAAGCTTGCTTGGTTGTTGTTTTTTCCTATTTGAATTTTTATATTTCTATTTTGTGTATCATATAATTTTATTTTGTATTTAAAGGCCTACTAATTTTATTTTGTAAATAAAAAGTTTAAAATCTGAAATGCTACGGACTATTGTTTTTTTTTTGTAATTTTTTTTTAATTTTTCAGAGTTTAAAACCTATTTTTTTAAAAAAATTATAATTTTTTTTTTGGATTTTGGAGGCCCTTATAAATCCGAGGCCCTAGGCAAATGCCTAATCTGCCTACAGGTAAATACGCCGCTATATATATATATATATATATATATATATATATATATATATATATATATATATATATATATATATATATATATATATATTGGAATTGCTTACAGTATTTACTTCATTCGGTAAGTCATACCAAATGACCTACCTTAATAAAACTTCAAATGAAGTAAGTTTATTTTCAATTGATTCGATTGTGAATTTCATTTTATGTTACTGGTATGTTCATGGAAGGATTTTTAAGGTAAAGCCATACCGGGGATTTTTCATGGCACACAGTTTGTCGGACACTAATTTAAACTATTAACTTCTTTCTATTGACTCTTGTTATGTCAAATGTACCCAATCGTTGAGTCCAATTAAACACAGAGAAATGGTATTTGAAGAGAATACTTTTCACGCATAACGCAATGTGGCAATTTTGTACTTTTAGATTAACTATCTTCACTTTTGACATAGGCTGACGTTTGGTATTGCTGTAGCTCTTGTAACCTTTTTAAATTTGATGAATTGAGCTTTTCTTTATTTTAACCAATTTATAATCTAAAATAATTTAATAAAGCAATTAAGTTAAACAAAGTTTCCGAATATAAAAATATTTAAACATCATTGCACATCTACGCAATAATGTAAAACGCTTTAGCTACTGACTTTTAATGAGTAGTAAGAAAAGGGAGATAGTAAAAATTGTTAAATGGAACATTTTTAGTTAAAGTTTATTTAAAACATGCTTCTCATCCGCGAACCTATTTAATTTCATTCCATATTTTTATATTTAATTTTCATTTTTTGAGGTCCCTGAATAAAACTTTGAATAAAGACAAATTTTATATTTTTCGGTATCTTTTTACAAAACCATTTATGAAATTTTCCGATCTAATAAAAAATTTTAAAAAAGTAGAAAAAATTCCAAAGCCAAAATTTACTCTAATAATCATAAATGTAATATTATTTTGTCAACAAGCATTCATTAATAAGCATTAATTCTGCAAAATATCTCCATGAATATTGGCAATTGATTATAGATTATTCAAAAAATTTTCATGCACCTCATATTTCAGACATGGCATAAATTCGTTATTTTCATATCCGTTATCTGTCTGTGCGTCTTTCTAACAAAAATATATTTCAGACGAATTCCCGCAAATTCCTTGTATAGGTTAAAAGAGAATGTCAAACAGGAGAATTTCAGAGTAAATCACTGCACGCTGATGGAAACAATTAAGCAATTGTCCCGTTGCTGCGAAGAGGTCTGCAATGAGAAACACAAACATTTCGATTTGATTGAATGTGAATATGGAATTGCCAACAAACAATGTCAATGCGGTCACGGTTGTGAATTGAATGGGTTGCTTTGCAAAAAATTGGTTTTGAAAAAGATGTGCACGCAGCCAATGGTAAGTTCTCCACAAGTCAATGTTGAAGTTGAACTTAGGCATGAAAGAATCTTTCTAATTTTGTATGTTCTGATTGGAATAATTTATATTTTTATTATCATGTTTGTCGTTAAGTATGCGATTTCTGTAAAAAATAGTTACAATAATCAAAAAAAAGTTATTCAGCTCTTTTTATGTGAGTTTTAAGAATGTTACTATTCTTTTTAAAGTAAGAAATTTGACCGAACAGGATCAATGGTTTCAAAACATTTTTGAATGCGCTTATTCAAAATGGTCTTTAAAGCTTTGGTAATTAATAAGCTTTTTTGTGTGTGCGCAAATTGACATTGAGCTCCTAGAAAATAAAATATAGGCTAATTCAGCGAAGGGTATTGAAATGTGGTTTGAAAAACTAAATTGGAGTGTACCACATTCTTTGAATATTTGTGAAGTGACATCGATGGTTATTAATTGATAAATAATTGACTATTTAAAATAACTTTTAAAAACATTTTTAAATTGAAATTTTAAATTTTTAAATTAAACAAGCTTTTACTAGTAAATCATTTTTAAATAAATATATTTTCAATATCAAAATTTTAATAAATGGTTTTTAAAATATTTTATTCAACGCTGAAAATTTGTTTGGAAATTATACAATATTTAATTTAAATACTTGGAAATTATGACGTTAACTTTTGAACCGGATTTAAAAAATAATTTGTTAGCAGCTTTTAATACATGTAAAATGTAAAAATATTTAATATAGAAAATATACAAGGATCTTTATAAGAAAAATTCTCAACATAAAATCCTTCCAAATTGTAAAAAGTCCCAAAAAATTAATTTTCCAAAATTTATAAATCCAAAACCTGAAAATGAAAAAAATCACAAATTTCAAAAAATTCTTAGAAACAAGCACTTTATTTTTAAATATCACATCTTTGGAATCGTAGACACACACAAAATATCTTGATATACAATATTTATTAAAAAATACAAAGAATAAAATCATCATCAGTTGCTCGCCGCCGCCTGCACAGGTTGGCGCGGTAGTTTGTAAATTACCACCCCGCATGGGGTTGGAGTGATTGTTTGAATATTAAAATTATTAAATAATGGGTGCGATATAAATGTTGAGTATTTTGGACTAACCGTTCAGTAATTGGATTAAAATGTTCAGTAAAATACTCAGTAAAATGGATTAAATGTTCAATAATTTGAATAAATGATAGTAATTAAAGCAGTTCAGTAATTTAAATAAATGTTCATCAATTTTTAAATAAATTACCCTAAACCTTAACCTGTTGTACTGACCAAAAAATGTTTACTTTGCATTATAATCTGTTTTACTGAACAAAATTATCTTATTTACTGAAACATAACATTTTAATTAAAATATTGAACATTTAATATTGTCTGGTAAAAATTATACATGTTTTTGCCTTAAAATAATTTCATGATGTGCAGGGAATTCTATCGGTCATGAATAATAGAACTGGTACAGAATTGCTTAAAGAACTGATATAATAGAAACACTTTTCAAATTGTGTAAACTCTTTTTCTTTATTGTTACAAAAGCTGGGTAAATGCCCAATGAGTTTCATCCTATAAGTCAAAAAACAATTTGGTTTATCACTGCTTTGGACATCGCTTTTATTTTACTTATATAAATTTTGATTCAACTACTGGTTATTTCTGTTTGTTGCTAGCTGCTTCTAAAGTGTTTTGTTTACAATGAATTTTTGTCTCATCCAGTTGAAGAATTGCTACTGATTCTCCTAATTCCCAGCATCCCAATCACCTGTCAATTAACTGAGTATAATAAATAATTTATTGCCTTTTCTTAATTCCCTGAAACCAATTGATCTCACAATCGGTTGAGTATCCTTTGAATAATGATTTTTTTTGAAACTTAATTAATAAATTAATTAATTTGTTTTTGGCCCTCTGGCCCTTCTATAGACCTCTGATTAATTTGAAATTATTCTATTCGTCTTCAGAATTTTATCTGCCACCGGTTACCACTTTCCCCAACCGAAAAATATTGATTTTTACTTTTTCCAAATTTTTAATAAATTTTAATTACTTTTGATATTTTGTTAAATGTTACATTTTTGTTTCGTATCTTTTGTATAATCCAGACAATTTTATGATTGATAAATTTGATAAAGTTAAAAATAAGTCATTAATTTGATTATTAATAACAAAATGGGCCTCTAATGTTATATTGTTATTTAAAATATATTTTCACAAATTATCAATTTATAGAATATTGAGAAACATAGTTGAGAATTGAATAAACTTAAAAAAATAATATATTTATCAATAAGATTTATTAATTTCAATAATAATTTTTAAGTTCATAAAACCGAGAGAAATTTTATTTCATAATATTTAATGTGACAAAAAGAAATTCGAATTCATATAAATATTTAATACCCTGATATAAAATCTCACATACCACAAATAAAAAACACTATAATAAAAATATGAACACTTCTGCGTACAGTGCTAACACATAGTTAACTAGTCATCGGTATGTTATTACTTTGTTGCAATTTGATGAAAATTGTTAATACTTTGTTGTAATTTAATGAAATGTTTCATAATTTTTGTGGTAATTTAGTGTAAATTATTTATTAAATTGCTGCCATTCACCGAAATAATTTCCCACTTTATTGCAACTTAATGAATACTTTATAACATTATTGTAATTTATTGAAAGATTTCGTTATGTTGTTTTGATTTATTGTAATATTTTTATTAAATTTGTAACCATTAACTGAAATAATTTATTATTTTACAATAATTAGCGATTGAATATAGTTTAAAATACTGTAATAGAAGATTATTTAATGATGTAATGAATTTTACAGTTTTGATATTACTCATATGCAATAAAGATGCAATATCAATGCATGATTTTGGTTGGTTAGTATGTGATTGACCTCTATGACTTGTATGTATTGAATAATAATGCTAATATGTGTTTTAATATATGTATACGCATGTGAGTAGGTTTATTGTAATATGTATTAGCATTTATTACACTATGGTCTATGTGTTACTTAGTTATGTGTAAGTCGCAATATTCAAGTTTCATTGCTCATATAACAAAAAGAAGATGTTGCTGCAGTAAATAAAGTGTTGGGGAAAATCAATAAGAATCTAAGTTGCAATGGAAATATAATCATCAACAATCGAAATTCCCGTTTTCATGATGCCTTTGAAGAAATTGAATATAAAGATGGGGAAAGCTGGTTTGTAAATATTTCAATACAGGGATATAAAATAGATGAGAAAGATGTCATATCACCGATTTGGAGATTAGATAGTGCTCGAATTTCTCTGGGATTTTAATAAATGCTTAGTTTTTAATACATCTTTTAATATGTCTTTTATTACAATTTTTTTTACTATCATAATGAGTTTTCTTAAGTATAGATGAATAATTTGTATTTTTTAAAAGTTTAAAATATGTGTGTATGTAAAAGTTGGCTGAAAAAGGCATTGTTTAAGGTGTTATGATTATGAATTTGAAGTAAATAATGATGTCATTTTGTAGAGATTAAAATTCTATCTATATATTGTTTGAAAGAAAATATCTCAATTTGTTTAAAAAGATGTGTAAATTCAAAAATGGTGTACTAAAAATGAAATTTCAGATTTTTGATTACATCATAGTCTCATTTAATAGAGAATTAAATTTCAATTTTTAATTTTTTTTTAATTTTTTTCAAATGTTT
>CAUHTR010000483.1:0-11825 GCA_959609185.1 Schmidtea polychroa | reverse complement strand
ATTGTGGGTTGTAAGCTGTTGTTCGATTTCTTTTGATATTGTATTTATTGCACAGTATTTTGAACATTTCTGATTCGAATTGTCTGCCTTGATCAGTTATGATTGTTTTCGGTTGGCCGTAACGAGCTATCCAGTTTAGTTCGATCATTTCGCAGATATTTTTTGCTGTGATTTCTTTTATTGGGATCGCTTCGAACCAATTGGTTTTTCTGTCTATAATTGTTAGTAGATATTTATAGTTGTCGTTTGGTGGTAGTGGTCCTACTACGTCTGTGTGTATTGTTTCAAACGCTTCACTGCTTGGGAAGTTTACTTTTTGTGTTTTGGGTTTTTTTGTTGTTTTATTTAATTGACAGCTGTGGCAACTTTTGACGTAATTCTTGATGTCTTCCCGCATGTGAGGCCATACATATTTGTTATGTATTAACTCGAATGTTATTTTGTTTCCCGGATGATTGATAGCACGTATCTTTTTTATGCAGTCTTGTCGGAGTTCTTCGGGTAGTAGGATTCGTTTGTTGCTTTCGTTGGAGACATCGTGCCATATTCCGTCGAGTTCCTGTAGTTTCAGGCTGTGTTTAGTAGGCAGTTTGCTTTAAATATCGGTTTTGTCTGGATTTGATTTGATCCAATTCGATTATTTCTCCGAATTCTAGGGAGTTTATGTCACTTTCAATTCTGGATAGAGCATCTGCTGCTATGTTTGATTTTCCTGCTACGTAGTTTATTGTGCAGTTGAATTGTGAAATGAAATTGATTTGTCTAATCTGCCTTGGTGAAGGGTTTTTCATTTCTATTGCGTTTGTTAGCGGTTTGTGATCTGTGTATATCTTGAAGGTTCGTCCTTCGAGTAAATGTTGAAAGTGTTTGATTGCTTCGTGTATTGCTAGGAGTTCTCTGTCGAATGTTGAGTATCTTGTTTGATGTGATTTTAGTTTTTTCGAGAAAAATCCCAGTGGTTGTTTGCCGAATTTATTTTCCTGGAAAATTGTTGCGCCCATTGCAAAACCAGAACAGTCTGTAGTTAGTTGATACTCTAGTTCTGGATCTGGGTAACCGAGTAGTGTTGCCGTTGATAGGCTTTCTTTGGCTTTATTGAATGTGTCGGTTGTTTGTTGTGTCCAGTTTATTGTTACGTTTCGTTTGGTTTTGATAATGTCGTTTAGTGGTGCCAGTAGGTTGCTGCAATTTGGGATGTAAGAATGGTAAAAGTTTACCATTCCTAAAAATCTTCTCAATTCTCTTGTGTTTGATGGTAATTTGTAATTTTTTATATTGTTTATTTTGTTTTCTATTGGTTGTGTTCCTTTGTCGTTTAGCGTGTGACCAAGGAAATTTATTTCCGTTTTCATAAATTCGCACTTTTGAGTGTTTATTTTTAGTTTTGCATTGTCCAGCGTTTCGAACACTTTTTCCACGTCCTTTAGATGTGTTTCTTTGTCTGGGCTTGTTATTAGGATGTCGTCCAGATAAGCGATTGTGTTTTTGTTGTTTTTCATTGTTTGATCCATGAATCGTTGGAAAGTTGCTGCTGCATTTCGTAAACCAAATGGCATTCGGTTGTATTCGAACATGCCGATCGGTGTTGTTATTGCTGTCTTTTTTATGTCCTCTGTTCTAATTGGGATCTGATGATATGCTTTTTGTAGGTCAATTTTTGGAAAATATTTTGCGCCGTTTATTCGATTTATTATGTCTTTTATTATAGGTAGTGGGTAGCTGTCTGGCTTTGTTATTTTGTTCAGGAGTCTGTAATCGCCGCAAGCTCTCCATTCCCCGTTAGCTTTTTGTTTTAGCATCAGTGCTGAAGACCATTCTGAGTTTGAATGTTTTACTATATTGTTTTCCAACAGTTCGTTAAATATATTTTTTGTGATTTCTATTTTTTGGGATCCAATGGTCTTACTTTTGAGTGGACTGGGTTTCCGTTTGTCAGTATTGCGTGTTCAGTAGTGTGGTTTGAATTTCCATCGAAAGTTACTGGTTCGCAGAGTTTATCGTATTTTGCCAGTAGTGTGGCTATTTCTGGTACGTGTTCAATAGTTTTGATTGTTTTGATAGTTGGTGTATTTGTTTGAATCACGCCGATGTCTACTTTCGAAAAGTTTGATGTTGTGTTCCTGGCTGTTTCTTTGTCTGTTTTGTTGTTTTCGACTATTTTCTTGTTTCGGCAGTCCACTATTAGGTTGTAATTTGCTAGGAAGTCGGCTCCGATTATTGACTGTTGTACTTCTGCGATTGTGAATGGCCAATTGTATTTTTTTGAATTTATTGTGAGTGTTATTGTATGTTGGCCAAATGTTTTAATTTTGGAGCCATTGGCAGCGGTTAGTGACTTTTCTGTAGTTTTTGTATTTTTGTATAAGTAGTGTGGTAATAGGGAGATCACGGAACCTGTGTCGATTAGAAAATTTGTATTGTTTGAATGCACCGTGAAAGTATTATTATTGTCACCAAATGTGGGTGCTATCAATGGTGACATTTTTAGTTTTCCTGCTCTGTTTAGTGGAATTCGCAGGGTTTTATGCATTTATATGCTTTGTCGCCGAATTTATTATGAAAGTAGCAGTGGTTTTTGTTTAGGAAATCATTTCTTGAATCCCTTTCTGGGCTGCTGTTTCGGTAATTGTTGCATCGGTTTGGGGAGTTTGACCGGTTTCTGTAGTGTCCGTTTGGGGATTGTCTGTGGCTGTAGTTCTGTCTGTTGTTTCCGTTGGGTGGTCGGTCGTAGTTTTGTCTGTTATGATTGTATGATAGTTGGTCTGTGTTAAAATTGTTTCTGTTGAATAGGTCTCTGTTTTCGTTTGGATTGAAATTTTTGCCTGTTGTATTTCTCTTTTATTTCGGCTAGTTCCGCTTTTATATGTCTGTTTTCGACAATTATTTCGTCGAATTTGCTGATCAAAGTGTTTATTAATCGGTTTGTTGTTTCATTTGGTTCGGCGTTCTTGTTGTTTGATTGGTTGTTGTGATTAGTTTTGTTTTTGTTGTAATTTTGTGTGCTGCATATAGTAGGATAAATTTCTTCATTGATTTTATCTGCTATGTCTGCTAGCGTTTCTACGTCCGAATTGCTACTGGCTGCGAGGATACGTCTTATTTCGGGCGGCATTGCTCGCATGAAAAATTCTTTTACTAATTCGTTTGATCCCGAATTAGTGATGTTTGGTTGGAGGTACTCCAATTTTTGTTTTAGTTGGCGAAGGAAATTTGTTGGTTTATTGTCGCCAAGTTGTGTGTTGTTGAGACATGATTCCAGCATTTGCCTCCTGTTGATTTTGTTTTTGTTTGTTAGGACGTAGCTTGTTGAACGGGTCTTCGCTCTTTGAAATTTCCTCAATTTGGTCAGCTATTTCGTTCAGTTTGCTACTTGGGAGTGCAGCGATAATGTTTGAACATAGCGTTTTCGTTGACTTTATTCCCGATAAGTTTAGGGTTAATTTAGCAAATTCAAGCCATTTTTGGGGTGTCCCGTTGTCATCTGTGAAATAGTTGGGGATATTTGTTTCTGGGTTGATTAATGATTTAATGGTATGTGTGTTTTCTGGGTTGGTGTTTGGGTTGTAGTAGTAATTTGTGCTTTCAGGTGTTTGAGTATTATTGTAGTTGTTGGGTATTTGTGGAATATTTATTGGATTTGTTTGATTTGAAGCCATCAATTGTTTTGTTGCTGTTTTTTTATTATTTGTTGTGCAAAAAAAAATAGTGGTTTGTTTGAAGGATATGGCCTACTGTGTTCGGCCAACAGTGTCACTAGCCTTTATAGTTCTATAATAACTATACTGAAAGGTTTCGTGATTGAAAGAAAACGTCGAATGCGAGTGTCGTGTTGTGTTTGCTTTGCTTCTGACACCAAATTTGTTATATTATTGTTTTAGATTATTATATTTGTGTGTGATATGAATTTGTTATGTTTGGAGGCTATTATTTGATGGGAAATTTGAAGAGCCCGAAAGAGTCTCCGTTAAAACTTGTGGCGGGACAATCGGGGTGCAGGTTGTGTTACGTGATATAACAATAATAAATAAAAAACAAAAACACTAAAATATTAACAATCACTACGTTATATTATTGTTTATGCAATCGGTATGTAATGGCTAAGAAATTTGAAGGACCCGATAGAGTCACCGATAAAAAAAATGTGTTGGGACAATCGGGGTGTGTGCTGTGTAACAACCAATAAAAATAAAAATAATAATTAATATTCAACAAGAATAAATTGCAAACTTTATTAACTAAAATAATAAATAATACTTTCTACAAACTCTAGTACGATTCTGATACTCCGAGATCAATCCAATTGGCAATAGGAAATGTTGATAATCAGATTGGAACAACGGCAAATATGAGCTTTATTTCAAAACTAGAATAATGGAAATGTAAGTGGTTTGCTCCTGATTTGATTAAAGACAGGAATGCTTTCGGTTTAATTCCGAGATTAATACAATTGACAATAGAGAACTTTGATCAAAAACTGGAATTATTTTCGGTTTAAATCTAATCTTCGTTTATTCAAATTTTTTTATCGATTTTTTTTCTTTTCTATAGCGATAATTTACTATAGTAAATTATCGCTATAATAAGTATATTTGAACATGAAATCAAATTGTCAATCTTGGAAAGATTTTTTTTCAAAATTTCTAATGATAAAAATAATTTTCAATTTGTAAAAGGGACAAAATTAAAAATAATAATAATTTGCTTTGCCAAATTATGATTAATAATTATAATTATCCAATTACATTTTTTGGAACTGGAGTTTAAACAAAATTATATTAATTTAATAAAATAACACATTTTACATATAAAGTTAACCAGAGCTATGAGATAACATTTTTGAGTTTGGATTGAAAGACATTTTCTCGCCTCTTCCGCCATTAAAGAATATTTTAATTTTCCATCAAAAAATAGTAAAAACAATATATTTCTTTCCACAGGCTGGAAATATGAAAAACTAATTCAAATTATACCCCAGACAATAGACTGAATAATTATGGACCTAGTCGTCCTGAAAGAAAATATACTGTCACCCCATAATTTTTTGATTTTTTTAAAAAAATTATTTTTCTCGTTAGATTAAAAATACCTAAGTAATATTTTAAATTAAAAAGTATAAAAATTTATTTTCAATGAAAAATTCTTAGAATTATTTGACGATAAAAAATATTCAAATCTCAGTTAATTTTTAAAAAGCTTAAAATTTTAAATCTAATTATTTTAATTCAAATAAAAAGCCTAAAAATAATTTTTCAATTTTTGTCTCTAAAAAATATTTAATAAAAAGTTGGTTAAATTAAATTTTAATAAGAAAATGTTTTTAAAATGGAAATAATAATAATATAATTTCTCACTAAAAACACTAAAATATTTTTTAATGGAAAATTTCAGGTAATTTTTAAAAAACTAGAAAATTTTAAATGAAAAAACTCTAAATATTTTCACGATTAAAAATATAAGTAATTTTTCTGGATCAATAAGCTTTAATAAAAGTGAGACTCATTTTGGTTTGAGTAAATTATACAGTGGTCGCGGCTTATTGTAATCACTTTAGGCCAACATAAAACTGATAACATTATCCAAATGATAACAATAACCGAAAAAAATGCATTTTTTAAAACTATTTAATTAAACAAGCAGCAATACATTATATTCGGAAATCTCAACATGTATAAAATGCTTAGAAAAAATCATGTAATTGCCTGGTATCTTTTCTCAGTAAACTATTAATAAAAGCCTCATATTCATGTTTGTGAAATTCTGAAGATCTATGCTGTACACCCTTGAAGTTTGAAAGGCATTTCTGATTTCACGAGCAGTCGGCAGTTTGTTGTTTGTTTGGCTTTCATCTTCATCTTCGTCTTCTCCCTAAATTAATACTGGGCTAGTCTGAGTTACTGTGTCACAGATTTCCGAATCTGTCAGTTTTTCTGCAATTGGTATGTTTTGATCAATTAACATCCATTCCTTAAAAGTTTCATCATATAGATCAATTGAGTTTCCAACAATTTCCTCTGATAAATATAGTTTCAGGATTTTTAGGATGAATAAGATTGTATAGACTGATTTAAAAGATGTGTAATTATTAAATTAAAGTAAAATAAAATATTTAAAATTAGTGTGATAATTTGAAATAAGTAGTATATTTTTAAGAATTGCTATCGACTGGGAAATTAGAGTTATATTAATTAAAAAAGTAAATTAATGTAACCTTTTTTAAAACAACAATGTCGCGTGAGAAATTAAAGTAAATAAGTAATAATTTTCAAATAAGTAAGATAATAATTTTAAAATGTAACGTATTTAATGTAAAATATTTTAAAGAAATGTTGTCTTCTGAGAAATTAAAAAATAATTTAGGTTATGAAATTTTTAGGGCAAAATTGTAAATAATATTATTTATAATCAAAAATAATAATCATAAAATTAATAATTATAAATCAACCAACTAGGTACCAATAAATAAACACAGAAAGAATAACACAAGAAAAAGAAACACAAAATCAATAATAAACTTATTCTTCATCATTTATTTGTGTGATCTCAATAAAAAGATGTGTAATTATTCTGAATAAGAAATATTTAAATAGAAAAATTAAGGTAATATAAGTAAATTTTGTTCCAAATTCTTTTGAACAGGATTTTGTAGTTTCATTAAAAACGTGTTATTTATTTTAATAAAGAAATTTGGTCATAGAATATTTTTTATAGAAGAATATGACCGAATGATATTTTTGTACAGTTTTCAGATGGTAAATGTTCCATATAACAAAAGCACGTGTATTTAATTTTAATAGAGAATTTTGGTCAATCAAATGTATGAAAATAGAAATTAAAACATAACTAAATTTAGTTAAAAGAGCAATTTTTGTCTCTAAAAAATATTTAATAAAAAGTTGGTTAAATTAAATTTTAATAAGAAAATGTTTTTAAAATGGAAATAATAATTAAATCTTTCAATAAAATAATATGAAATAGTGAATAAAGCTTGAACTAAATTTGAATATACAATGACTGGTTTCAAATGCATAACTATTTAAAATGTAGTTAAATAAAAAAAGAGAAAAAATGAGTTTTAATGATAATATTTTTAAAAATCTACAAACAATTAAATATTTTGAAATAAAACAAGTAAAGTAAAGTCGATTTGAAATAAAATTAAAATAAAATTTTTAAAGTAAATAATAAAATAGATGAAATTAAATAATATTAGAAGAGAAGTGGTATCAGTCGCACTATTTAAATAAGGAAATGCAACAGAAAAGAAAAATGTTTTTAAAAACGTAAGAAATAATTAAATAATAGAACATCAGGCTCAGTATAATCAACAATTGCATTTCACTGATTAATCTTTTACAAGTCATTTATGTTTTTTTCAAATGTTTTTTCCTATTGACATGACAATTTTCATTAAAACTCTTTGAAAACTTAAAAAAACACTAAAACAGAAATTTTATTACAATTACACTAAATTTTCATTTTCACAATTTGAATTTGTAGCTATTCAATAAAACAATTGCTTCCATTGAGCTACACTGTCTCTGTCATCCAAGGATAAAAGTTTTTTTCTAAATTATAAACAAAAAACGATTTGAATCAGGAGAAAAAGAAAATTGTTGATCTGTTTTCTTCCGACGTCTGAAATGTCAAGGTGAGATTTCCAATATTCCTTTGTTTCCTGTATTTATTTAGAATATATATAATAATAATAATAATAATAATAATAATAATAATAATGATAATAATAAATCTAAAAGGTTAAAGTTATTTACTATTACTACTTTTTTAATCACAAACTGTTTATTTTATAAATACTTCCTAGATTTGTGTCATTTCTGCAGTAGGGAAGTCGGCAATTTTTTTATGCTTTCTCCATTTACATTTGAACCAAATAGCAATGAACAAAATACGAAAAGATTTCATTGAAACAATATAAACTAAAGGATTAACAATACTGTTAATTGTGGATAAAGTTATGCCGATTATTTGTAACGGAGACTTAACAATATATTTCACAACTCCAATATATCCCAAAAAGTAATAGACAGAATCATAAATGTAAGTTGTTATGAAAATAATTACTAAAATTACGGTAGTTCTCGTAAATGATTTACTAGACTCCTGCAGGCATCCAGAATTATCTCTTAACTTAGATAAAACCGAATAAACCTTCCAATAGAGAACAACCATTAATCCTGCTGGAATAAAAAATTGCACCAAAACATAAAAGACGGAATAAAACTTAAAATAAGACACAGAAATCGGATTCGACTCATCGATATTGTTAATGCAGGTTTCATTTACGAATCTCGTTTCTGAGAATCCCATCAAAAGTGTAACTAGTGGAAAAATATAAATGAAAAGCAAAGATAAAATAATCTTCCGACCAACATGTATGTGATAAGTCTGGGGCTTCACTACGGCCAAATATCGGTCAATTGCTGTAAAAACTAAGCTGTAAATTCCGACCATTACCATATACCAAATGCAGTCTTGGTTAGACCACAGAAAGCAAATGATATAGTCCATAACATAAATTCCAGTTTTAAGATTGTCCGGAATGACAACGGCCATTGTCGACAAAAAACAAATGCTGATATCAGCAAGGGATTGATTGATCAGAATATATCTAGTATACCTAGATCTGATCCGCTTCATGATCAACACGATCAGAAACATACTATTATTAATAAATCCCAACCCAGTCATAGTTGAAACCGCAATTTCGTATATCCTTTGATCGGTATCACTAAGTTCTTCAAAATACGACATCATTTGAAAAAATAAAGTTTTGTTAAGTTTAATAAATCAACCAATCAAATTATATTTTACAGGAAATTTTTCAACAAAAGAAATTCATAATAATTTTTATTTGAAACATTTTCTGTGTTAACCATTTCGTAGTTGCTTTTTATTTTCGAGCTTCAATCTTGTTAACAAAATCTACCATACTAAACATCCGAATAATAATATTAATAATGTTGTGTTTTTAATTAAGACAATAACGACAAGTTTTATAGATTTACACTCTGATTTCGATCGTGTTTTTTGGTACCAAATCGATGAACTCCAAACACTATATAGATTTATTGATGCTACAACATTCAACTTAAAATAAGCAGTGATTTTCAAAATTTGTATATAAATAGTAAGTAATTACAACACTATGTTGCACATGCTAACCGGGACACAACGGCTATGAGATTAAATGGTGAGACGATTCAACTAGTAAAATAACTCTCTTAGGTTATCAACTAGTCAACTGATATTTACAAAAATTATTTTTGTAAAGTATTATTGTGTCGCCAATTTCTCATCTCGTTCATTTTTATACTCCCTTATGTTGAGGATACCTAAATAAAAAATATCTAAACAGATTTGATCCTTATTTAAATGTGCCGCAACTAAATCACGAGCAATTGTGATAGATTTTTTAAATGGAGGTTTTGATGCATATGTAATAAGCTTTTCGGCGGAGTTACAAAGTCTCAAATTCATGCGCTTTTTTAAATTTTCGACTGATTTACCATACAGGCTATTATTATAAAGCTTAAATAAATCTCTATAAAGCTCACCAGTAGAAGTCACTCGTAATTGTGTGTTTTTGTCAATATATGTTTTAAAAATTGATGCTTGTTTAAATTGAATGGCACGATGAACAGTTACAACAACTGCTCCAAATTCAATATAAAGTTTTAAAAGTCTCCAATGAAGAACATGGTTCTTCTTAGCCCAATGTTTGAGCATCAACTTTTCAACTTTATAACCGGGTGGACACATCTTTTCCGGAGCAAGAAGGAAATCGTTCAAATAACCATGCAACAGATTAGGGATATTTATAATGACTTCCATAGTGTAACCATATGAAAGTGTTTCAATATCCGAATTTATACACTCATGCAATATAGATTCAAGATTATTATAAACTCAAGTAAAATCGGCAAACGGAAGTTTTGGATAAGAGCCCAACCATACAAATTATTAATATCAATATATAATAATTCTGTATTCTCCGAAGTTGAAATTTGTTAAATTTGTTAACAAATTTCAAACCACCTCGAATTCCTCCCTCATAAAAATTGAACATTTCCATATCTTGCAAAAGTTCGATCGGCTCTAGTAACGTCATGAGTGCTGATGCCCATGACATACCAGAAATGCCATAGAAATTCAGAGGTTCAAGACCATTGTAAGCAATGACCTTTGCACGGAATTGTTGGAAATAATCAGCCAAGAGAAATACATCTAATTTAAGATAAGTTAACATGTAGTCCAGAAGATTATTACAATTCTGCCGAGTCCAAATTTGTTGGGCAGTAGCATATTCATCTACCGTAACACCATCCCAAATTGGTGGCAATTCAAGAGTAGATTCTAGAATTTCTAATGAAGTAGCAAAATTATAAGGGAAAATGCCTTTACAAGTCATAATAGAACCTTCAAAAGCAGTTGATGCCTTTGCCATAGAACAATTAACAAATTGAATACTATCGATAAAACGAACAGGCAATTTTTTGATATAAGAGATTAATGATATAATCTCTTATATAATTTTTCAGTGCTAGTAGGGATAATATTCAACTCCCACGATGAAACATTATCAAGACCAAATTTCAAATTATGATGAAGGTCATACCCCCTCAAGTTATGAAAAACTACAGGAAGCTGTTTTTGAATTCGCCAAGAAATATTACATTTACTACAGGCAGCACCAAGATACTTGCCAGAGAAATGATCATGATCTCGGAACTTTGCGAATAATAGATTTTTTACCAAGGTAACAGGTTGTAGACAAACTGAAAGCACGATTTTCGGCCCAAGTCATAGTTTTAGAGGTGTTTTGCCATGAATTTCATAATAAGGGATAACTATTGTGTCAGCAATCTCTTCAATCTTACACAAAAATTTCAAAAACACAATCAGTACCAATGAAATTATAATATGATTTTGTATTTGTGTAGTTGTTAATTAGTAAAAGGCCTGCAGATATTGGATAATGTATTTGATGATGTATTACATCTTTAGGTAAAACTGATTCGAAATCGGCATAAATTACAAATGGTGGGGTAATAGATTTTGCAAAATTTTCGAATTGCAAGTTTTTATTTGTAGGAAGAGTGTAAAGAGTCGTTCCTATCTGATTTTTACTACACAATGCAACATGTCTATCAAAAGCATGTTGTAATCGAAATCCATTAAGGCAATGAGGGTACCAATTAACTCTTATTCTTATCGAGCAATCTATATGAGGATGACAATTCATTAAACGTTGCAAGTTGATAACGACCGTATAATGATAGTTATCACCATCTTCAAGAAGTAGCAAGTACACAGGTATGCCATCAATAACTTTGGATCTATGTATAATATCAAGGTGAGGATGATGTGGCACATAAGCATCATCAATATTACTGTCATTGTCTATAACAAGGGTGGGCACGCATGAGTTCAATGAGAGACATTTTCCGAAAATTTATTTTTTAAAGAGCCACCATAGTGAACTACATATTTTTTTTTTTATTTCATTAATTTGATTAAAAAAGACTTAAACGCTATTAAAAACAATTATTTCAAAATTTAAGTAACAAACATAAAATATAATAAAAATCCATTAATAAAAAGTAATAAAATTTCTTGAATTAACGAAGACTTTTGGTCAAATCTTTGAAATTTGGTGTATACTTTGTTAAAGCTGTTCGCAGCAATTCTGTAAGATGCTGATTGGTCAACTGTGAACGATATTTCGACTTCACGAACTTCATTGTGGAGTACAAAGATTCACAACAATATGTTGTACCAAAAATTGAAATTAGACGGCAAGCAGCTTG
>CAUHTR010000482.1:110000-129744 GCA_959609185.1 Schmidtea polychroa | reverse complement strand
AATATTTTTCAATGACAATTTTAGAAAAATTTTTGAAATAATTTTAGATGGAAATTATGTAAATTAAGGGTACATTTTAAATTAAAGTAATCAATGGTCTATATTTTAAACTTCTATATTCGGTAAAACAAGGACTAAATTAAGTAAATAAAGGGTTAAATTAAAGAAAATTATGATTATTATTTAATTAGATTTAAAGAATAATACCTTTTCATTTAACACTACAGTGTTAATTCTGTTACCATTTTAGATAATATTTTTTTATCAAAGTTCTTATCTTGATTTATTTAATTTTAATTGAATGTAATGACGAAATAGAGCGTGTTGTCTTCAATTTTATGAATTAATTTGAAAGATTATTTAGATAAATTTTGTGTTTAAGGTATTCATTAGTAATTTTTTTTTTAGAGTTGATGGCTTTTGTGAATTTTTATCATTTTCATGAATTTCATGTGGATAGAATGAATATTTAAAAATTTTAAGTTAGTCTAGATCTAATTATGATAATTGATGCATTTTATTAATTAATTTCTTGATAATTGGATGCATTTTTATTGATTGGTTTTTTCATTTAAATAAAAATTATTTTTAATGACAGTTAGGTTAATAATCACGTGATGGATATGACTTTGTAATAATATTTTTTTATTATTTTCTAAGAATTTCATGTTGATTTATTAAAAAATTTAAAGCTTTAATGATGATTTTATTGAATTTCTTGATAATTTGTTAAATTTTAAATAAAATTAATTTTTTTTAATGACTGTTATGTTAATAATTAAGTAATTGGTTTAATTTTAGATGACTTTGTAATGCATTTGACTAAATAATTTTTTTCAATAATTTTCTAAGAATATTTACACATTGATGACTTTTTTAAAAAAACATAAGATAAGAACCAGTTACCTTATCAAAACTTTAATTTAACTTGATAATTTACAGAAATATATACAAAATTTAATTTACAGAAATAATTTACAAAATAATATACAGAAATTTATGATTAAGTTTGCTTTATTAACAAATCAATATATATATCATCTCTAGTTAGGTATTTGATAGGTGAAATATTTGTAGTAAATAATAAGTTTATTATGTCTTTGTTACATAACTCGACTTTAACGTCAAATGTGTTTTTAAAATAATTTTAATTTAAAATACCGCAACGTAATATATTTTTTTCCCTACCCTTCCTGATTTTTGATTGGTTAGAAATTTGTTCCTATAAACAATAATAATCTATAAACAATAATCAATCATTATTCACATTTAACAAATAATTAACCTTTAAAAATGAATTCTTTAATAGAAAACGTTATGAATGTTCGAGAAAAATTCAGGAATTTGGTAAATTTTAATTTATTTATTAATTAATTTATTAATTAATTTATTATAATTAGATAATATTAATGAAGACAATTTAAAATCGAAGATTAAAGGAAATTTGAAAAGAAAAGTAAACATAATTTTTAATTTATTGATTTAATTAATTAATAATTTAGGTAATACGAATAAAGAGAAAAATTATGTCAATGTGTCAATAAATCGAAATGAAAATTTACAATGTAAGTATTGATTACTTTTTTATATAATTTAAAGGAAATTTAATATAATTTTTTTTAAATTAAATGTTAATATTTTTAATTTAGTAAATTTTTATTTTTTAGTAAATAAAATTTGTAAATTTTTGCGTAAACATTTATTAAAATATTTCATTTAAATTATATATATATTTTTTTTTTTAAATTTTTATTTTATAGGTATACTTTATCCAAATTATTGTTCATCGAAAGAACATGATAATAATTGCCATTCTATAATGGAGAATTATTACACGAAAAAATATTATAATAAAACATATTTTATATGTCCGTATGTAAGACTAGTGACCCTGTAACATATAGCGTTTTTTATAATAAACATAAAAATCATTTAGATAGGTTTAATTTTAAAAAAGATAGTGTTTTTAAAAGACCCTCAACTATAGAAAAAAATAATACAAATAAAAAAATTAAATTAGATACTTCTTCTTTGAATCCCAGTCGGATTAGAGGTTGAATCCCAGGCTGGATTGTCTTTTGTTGAATCCAATGATGGATTGGTTGTTGAATCCCAGGACGGATTGTCTTTTGTTGAATCCCAGGTCGGATTAGTTGTTGAATCCCAGGTCGGATTATTCAATTCCTTTGATTCTTGGGATGGATTAAATATAATACAAATAGGGGGTAATGTTCCCATAATACAAAAAGATCTAAGGGGTACCCATCAAATATTAAGTTTAAATACTAGCGACTTAAATATAAGGAAATAATATTTCCAGAACAATTAATTATAAAATTGAGAGATATTATTAACGAATTAGGCTCCGTCAAAATTCAATTCGGAATAACTATCGAATTTGAAAAAGATGGGGAAATAAAGGTTAATAATATCTCCAATTACGCAAAACCTTTAACTGCATCATTTTTTGATGAAGGTATTAGGGAACTAAATGAGAAAATAACTAATATTACAGAGTTAGGAAGTAGTTGGATTATAAAAAAAATAACAGAAATCCACTTCACTATAACAAAAATAAGTAGTTTAAGTAGATTAAGTGGTAGGAGTTTCATTGAACTACCTACTTGTCTAAAAAATAAATATTGTTTAATTAATATAAAAAACACCGATGATTCATGTTTTTTATATAGCATTTTAGCTATTTTAAAATATGATGAGGTTGTTAGACAATATAGAAATAGGACATCCAGTTATAATTTATCAGACTTAATATATAATCCATAGATTTACCCATGAAATTAAAAGACATTAGAAAATTTGAGGCCAAAAATCCCGGCTTAATAATTAATGTTTTTTCTTATGACAATAGCAAACAATTAACAGATAATTACGTTTTAAAACATCCACATTTAGACATTATACATCGTTCCAAAGTTTTAAATGGAACTGTAATTAATTTACTATTATTAAATAAAGGAAACAATTTCCATTACGTTGCTATAAGTAATTTAAATAGGTTACTGAATTGCCACATAAACACTACTTGTCCTACACGCATACAATCATTATGGTGCATCGGTGTTTGATGGGTTTAGGTATAAACACGCACTGGAAAAACATGAAATATTATGTAAACGTAATCAATTAGGAACAACTCTTTACACTTTCCTCAAAATAAATTATTGCAGTTTACTGACTGGTCGAAAACAGTAACTCCTCCTTTTGTAGTTTATGCCGATTTTGAGGCTATTTTACCTTCTGATAATCTTCATTTCCAACGACACATGCCAATATCTGCTGGTCTTTTACTTGTAAATAACTTTGACGGATCTAAATCATATCAACAATTCATAGGTTTAGATTGCGTCGAGAGTTTTTTAAGTGCTATAGAGGATATAGCATTAAATAAGGTTCTTCCTTTTTATTATAAAATGGGTAGGAAACCTATGATTAAATTAACGAAAATTGAACAACATCAATTTCTTAGTGCTTCCGTTTTGCTATCTTTGTTTGAAATCTATCGTCGATCCTGTTAGAGATCACGATCATTTTACGGGGAAATACTTGGGTGCAGCTTGTAGCACATGTAACATAAATAGGAAAATAAATAAAATTTGCCTATCGTATTTCACAACTTGAAGGGATACGATATGCATCATATACTTAAATATGGATTAAATAAATTTAAAAATTGGACTTTAGGTGCATCCCAATAACGACTGAAAAATTTATTTCTTTGATTGCTCATTTAGGCAAAATTAGCTTAAGATTCATTGATTCTTATCAATTTGTCAATGATTCTTTAGCTAAAGCAGTCAAAACTTTGAATTCTTTGCCTTTTACTAATTCTGCTTTTTCTGGTACTATAGTTTTCTGAAAAAGGAATCTTCCCTTATAATTTCGCCACTTCTTTAGATATTCTCCAAACTACTTATGAATTACCACCAATCTGGGAGGGTGTCACTGAGCTTGAGTATGAAAAAGCTCAGGAGATTTGGGTAGAAACTAATTGCGTACTTTATTAGATTATATGATGATCTACCTAAAACTTGATTGTTTTCTTTTGGCTGATTTCTTTCATCAGTTTAGGTTGAAATCCATTGCTCACACATAGATTGGAACCATTGAATTATTTCGGAATTCCAGGTATGTCTTGGTCTTCTGCATTAATGTCTTTAAATGAACCAATTGAGCTCATAACTGAAAACGAAATGTTTAGCTTTTATGAGGGTGGAATAAGAGGTGGTCTTACTTTTGTGAATAAGCATTACGTAAAACCGACGAGAACACCGAGTTACTATATATATAGATATTAATATCTTTATGGTTGGGCTTTAAGTCAATCATTACCTTGTGGCGAATTTAGTTGGTTCTTGATGATTTGATTTAATAATGGATGAATGTAGGAATTTAAATCTTGAATCTTTGTCTTATGGATACACTCTTGAAGTTGATCTTGTAATTCCTTCTGAGCTTCATGATAAGTTGGATGATTTCCCTGTAGCTGCTGAAAAAATGAAACCTGCTGGGTCTAAGGTTGAAAAATTATTATTAACTCATCTTCCAAAATCTAATTATGTGATTCATTGGAGATTATTAAATTATATTTGGAACTTGGTGTTAAAGTAACACGTGTAAATAGGGGTGTAAGATTTAAGCAATCTCCAATTTTTAAAAAATATATAGATACAAATACAGAATTAAGGTCAAAAGCATAAATAACTTAGATAAAAATTATTAAATTGCTAAATAACAGTTTTATACGGCAAAACAGTTGAAATTTAAAGAGAAGAATGAATCTTCGTCTTTGTACAACTGCCGATAAATTAGTTAAATATTCTTCGAAGCCAACTTTTAAAAAATCTATTAAAATAGACGATAATTTAATCGCGGCATTATTGAATTCAGATTCTATATGTTTAGATAGACCAAGTTACATTGGTCAATCTGTACTTGATCTATCTAAACTTAGAATGTATGAATTGCAATATAAGGATCTGGAATCATTTCGCAATGAGTTTAATTGTAAAATTAATATCGTTGCAGGTGATACAGATTCTTTTTTTCCTCGAAGTCATTAACTGTAAACTCGAGGTTCTTTTACCTGCAATGATTCGAGATAATTTATTAGATACTTCCAATTACAATAGTTGTCATTCCTTATATAGTAAGAACCTTGATTCAGTCATTGGAAAGTTCAAAGACGAGAATAAAGGTCTTAAATATAAGGAATGGGTTTTTCTTAGACACTAAATGTTTATAGCTTGTTGGTGATGAGGAAACAAAAAAGGCTAAAGGTGTAACATTGAAAGGTAGTGACATAAAACATCAGTCATACCTGGATTGTTATAACACTAACCAGATTTTTCGGTTCCTCAGACTAAAATAACAAGCAAAAATCATCAAATTTTTACAATTAAAAACACAAAAATAGCACTAACAAACAAAGACGACAAAAGGGTTTGGGTGGGGAAAAATACTAGTCTTGCATAGGGGCATGTAAGATTAAGTGAATTAAATATTGGAGAAATGTTGGAGAGATTTGATGAAAATGTTGGAGAAGATGAGGAAGAATTTAATGAAGATTTTGGAGAAGATGAGGAGAATTAAATGAAGATTTTGGAGAAGATGACATCGATATCGATGACGTTATTTTGTCGATGAGGACTATTTTATTAAATAAAAGTTTATATCTATACATTTGTTATTTGTTTGTAAATTTTTTATGTTTGTTATGTGTCTAGTTCATTTTTATGTGTTTAGTTAATGTTTATATGTTTTGTTATGTGTCTAGTTATTTTTATGTGTTTAGTTAATTTTTATGTGTTGTATAGTATTTGGTTGATATATTATTACTAATATATTATTATTATTATTATTATTATTATTATTATTATTATTATTATTATTATTATTAAAAAAAAAATTTTCATTAAAATTTCCATTAAAATTTCATGAAAATATTTCATAAAATTTTTCAATTAAATTATCTTAAAAAATTATTCATTGAAAAATTTTTCATTAAAATTTCCATTCTAAATTACTTAAAAATTATTTCATTAAAATTTTCATTAAAAAATTTCAATTCTCAAACACCTTCTATTATTTCTTTTTGTTAATAAATTTTAAAATCTTACTTTAATTTACTTATTTAAAATTTTTACTTTAATTTTACTTATTTAACTTTAATTAAATTTTTTTTACCATTGATTTACTTAATTTTAAAATTTGGACCCTTAATTAACTTTAATTTAATTTTTAGAACCTTAATTTAGTTATTGTGCCCATTCATTACTTTAATTTAATTTTTTAGAGGACCTTAATTACTTTATTTTAATTTTTTTAGAACAATCATTATTTACTTAATTTAAAAATTTGAACCATAATTTACTTAGTTGAGCCCTTAATTAACTTTAATTTAAATTTTGACACAATTATTTACTTTAATTTAATATTTAAGAACCTAAATTTACTTTAATTTAAAATTTGGACCATTATTTACTGTAATTTAATTTTTAGAACCTTAATTTACTTTAATTTTAAATTTTGGACCATAATTTACTTTAATTGAAAAATCTTAGCCCATAATTTACTTATTTAGACCATATTTACTTTATTTCAAAAAAATCTTGAACCCTGATTTACTTAAATTTTTTAGACCCATCATTTACTTTATTTTTAAATTTTAGACCCATAATTTGCTTATTTAAAAATTTACTATGCGTTTTTAATGTAAACCACCTTTTCTATTGAAATTCTCATGACCAAGAAGATCCCCTCACTATTGTGTGAAAAATCCATCTTTTTATTGAAGACTACCTTTTTCTATTGAAATTCTCAGGACCAAGGAGACCCACCCAAATAATATTTATCCTTGGCTTGTTATTAAAAAAAAATTTGTATTTAAATCCAGAAAAACATTGAGGCATTACGGCAACAATTATGTAATCAAAAAATGTCTACGGAAAAAGTTATGCAATCAAAAGTTGCACATTTTTTTACCCCCCCCCCCCCCAACCTATTGTTCCCGGAAGGGTAAGGCTCCTATCTACTAACTACTCACGCACATATAATTATATATCTTTGGAGTCAGGTATATAAGTTTGTGTTAGGAAGATTCTATCCACCAGATCAGAACCTAATATTTTAGTGAGCCCGACAGAATCTTACTAAATCAATAAATGGTCGAGGAAAATGTGAATTTGCTTGATAAGACATTTAGCAGTGATCCTGGAGAGTTTCCAGAGTTATGTCAGAGTATTATCAAGCGTGTAAAGCATATCCGTATATCCCGATAATATAATGATGCAGCGATTACCTATTTACCTCAAAGGGTTAGCAAGAGAAAATATAATGATATTATGGCAGCAGCAACAGCACCAAAGAATTGAGCAGAATGAAGAGAATCCATCACAGCTAGAATATTACTTGGAGATGCAGGTAAATTATTCAGCACAACAGTTTTATAATCGAAATCAAAATGTGAATGAGCACGTCGGTAAGTTTTCGTATCAATTATCATTGATTGCGGAAAGGGATTTCGGTCTAATATCTACTTGGACGAAACCATCAATTTGGGCAGGAGTTACACCTGCGATGAGATGTGTAAATGTAAAGCTAAAAACTGTAGTTTATTTTTAATAAATTCCTAATGTTACATTCTTGCCATCATTTAGTCCACCCTATTTTATCCTAATTCCTGTAGAGCATCAAGCGGTTTATAGTTTGGCCTGGCCTGGGGGTCCACTTTAGGATGTGGGGGCCATTACTAAGATTGTGTCCTATGTGTGCAGAATTTATGGATTTCAAGCATCATAGAGGAGAGATAAAGCAGATTAAGCATAAAGATCTAATCAAACATGAAGTTGTGAGAATCGAAATGGAGGATAATCCGAGTTATCAGGACGGTAACAATTAAAAGGGAGGAGATAATGGGGGTTCAAATAATGGATCAAGTAGACAAAGTAGAGAACTTAAAAGAACCAATAACAAAAAAAACGGAATTCTCAGCGAAATAGAGCTCCAATTAAAGATTACCAACCACCTTACGAAGTCTGAAAATAAATATTTGATAGAAGTCAAGTGTCAGAATACGATGGATCAGAAATATAGTGCGGGATAATATTACCCAAATTAAAACGTTGTCCAAACTATTTTCAACTTCCTAATGTAAGAACCTCACCATCAACTGCTAAGGTAGACAAATTTACTCAGTTATCTCTATCAAGATTAGAAGTACAATATCCAGTAGAACCTCTAAATGATGATCCACAATAACCTACACAAAAACAGTATCATGAGCCAATCAAATAACAATTTCATAAGCCAATCAAATAAGAACAGTATCATAAGCCAATCAAATAAGAACAGTTGCATAAGCCAATCAAAAAAGAACAGTTGCATAAGCCAATCAAACAAGAACAGTTGCATAAGCCAATCAAATAAGAACAGTTGCATAAGCCAATCAAATAAGAACAGTTGCATAAGCCAATCAAACAAGAACAGTTGCACAAGCCAATCAAATAAGAACAGTATCATAAGCCAATCAAATAAGAACAGTATCATAAGCCAATCAAATTTATTAACCTAAGATCCCCCGCCTTCCTTCTCGACTGGTGACAATCTCTCCACAAATTTAACCAAATCCCAGATAAATTCATTCCATATATCGTAGTGAGCTTTGCGCCGCTTCATCCACTTGCAAAGCCCATCACCATAGGAGGGATTACATCCATCGAATCTAGAATCCACCATTAGCATGGCCCCCAGTCGCAACGGTGCCGGATGCAACGCCCAATCGCCTGATTGAGGGCCCTGAATGCTTGCACGTTATACCATTGATGACCCGACAAATTCTGTTCTCGTTCCCCTCTGCGTTCCTGATTTTTCTTATCATTGTAGGACCTTTTGAGTACAATCTAATATGATAGAAATATATTATCGATTCCATCTGTGAATACCACACTTTGGGATCTGCGATTGACGGGTATGGAATACCGACTGTGATCACCAGGCGCGCTGCATCATCTGCAAAATCGATACCTTCACTGGCCTTCTCTCGATAAACAGCAAATAACATAGCTCCAGTTTTGATCTTTCTATAAAACTGAGCCATACAATTTTCCATTTCAACGGAGCTCTTGAGTTCGACAGACACAACTTTATGCTTTTTGATCTCGTTCATTATCCCGGTATCCTAATAAATAAAGGGGAAATATATAATGCTTTTATAATGCTTATATAATGCAGATATAATGCTGATATAGTGCAGATATAATGCTGATATAATGCTGATATAATGCAGATATAGTGCAGATATAATGCAGATATAATGCTGATATGATGCTGATATAATGCAGATATAATGCTTATATATTGCAGATATAATGCAGATATAACGCTGATATAATGCAGATATAATGCTGATATAATGCTGATATAGTGCAGATATAATGCTGATATAATACTGATATGATGCTGATATAATGCAGATATAATGCTGATATAATGCAGATATAATGCAGATATATTGCCGATATGATGCTGATATAATGCAGATATAATGCTGATATAATGCTGATACAATGCAGATATAATGCTGATATAATGTAGATATAATGCTGATATAGTGCTGATATAATGCTGATATAATGCAGATATAATGCTGATATAATGCTGATATAGTGCAGATATAATGCTGATATAATACTGATATGATGCTGATATAATGCAGATATAATGCTGATATAATGCAGATATAATGCAGATATAATGCCGATATGATGCTGACATAATGCAGATATAATGCTGATATAATGCTGATATAATGCCGATAAAATGCTGATACAATGCAGATATAATGCTGATATAATGTAGATATAATGCTGATATAGTGCTGATATAATGCTGATATAATGCAGATATAATGCTGATATAGTGCAGTTATAACGCAGATATAATGCATATATAATGTAGATATAATGCTGATATAATGCTGATATAGTGTAGATATAATACAGATATAATACAGATGTAATACATTTATAATGCTGACAAAATGCTGATATAATGCTGATATAATACAGATATAGTGCTGATATGTAGCAGATATAATGCATATATAATGCAAATATAATGCTGATATAATGCAGATATTGCACTGTATAACACTCTATATCAATATATTGCACTATATGGCACTCTATATCACTATATTGCACTGTATAGCACTCTATTTCGCTATATTAAACTGTATGACACTCTATATCAATATATTGCATTGTATGGCACTCTATATCAATATATTGCACTGTATGGCACTCTATATCAATATATTGCACTTTATGGCACTCTATATCAATATATTGCACTTTATGGCACTTTATGTCAATATATTGCACCGTATGGCACTCTATATCAATATATGGCACTATATAGCACTCTATATCAATATATGGCACTGTATGGCACTCTATATCACTATATTGCACTGTGTAGCACTCTATTTCGCTATATTGCACTGTATGACACTCTATATCAATATATTGCACTGTATGGCACTATATCAATATATTGCACCGTATGGCACTCTATATCAATATATTGCATTATATGGCACTTTATATCAATATATTGCACCGTATGGCACTCTATATCAATATATGGCACTATATGGCACTCTATATCAATATATTGCACTGTATGGCACTTTATATCAATATATTGCACCGTATGGCACTCTATATCAATATATGGCACTATATGGCACTCTATATCAATATATTGCACTGTATGGCACTCTATATCAATATATTGCACATATGGCACTCTATATCAATATATTGCACCGTATGGCACTCTATATCAATATATTGCACTATTATTAATTATTATTGTTATTATTAAAGAAATGATTAACCGATATTGCATAAGATAAATTGCCATTGGCTGTCAATATAATAGTTATGACAACATTGAATTTCTCTCACAATTAGAATGCCATCGAGCGGAATCAAGATTGGCTGGCATTTGAAATGGCTAAATTTATGCCGGATTCTAATGTGATGCAATCAGCACTGAAATGTGCAGCAATGAAGGGGAGGAAATATCTGGCTGAGAAAATGGGAGAATTGAAACATCAGCAGGTGCTGGAGGAGCATTACTATATCTCATTGTCAGCGCCACGGAGGGCGGAACGCACAGGGACGTCACTGGTACAGCAGAAGGATCACAAGGTGTGTGTTGGTCAATCAATTGCCAATCAGCCATTGACTGGATCAGATCAGAAATCAATTACCAATCAGCCTTTGCCTGGATCAGATCAGAAATCAATTACCAATCAGTCATTGACTGGATCAGATCAGCAATCAATTGCCAATCAGTCATTGACTGGATCAGATCAGAAATCAATTACCAATCAGTCATTGACTGGATCAGATCAGAAATCAATTACCAATCAGTCATTGACTGGATCAGATCAGAAATCAATTACCAATCAGTCATTGACTGGATCAGATCAGCAATCAATTGCCAATCAGCCATTGAGTGGATCAGATCAGAAATCAATTGCCAATGCTCCACAACCATTAAAGGATGAAACGCAAATTCTATTTGAGGAAGCATTTGGGGTCGATCCAAATGCGGTTGCTAGGACTGCTCCTACGGCCTTTAAAAATCCGTTCAAAGTACAAATGGAGCTCATTTGCAAATCTAATATCTATAATTAAATATATTCAGGTCTTTTTACGGAAACCGGTGGAACGGCGGGGATTGCAAGTAATCGATGAAATGGTGCGGCCGGTTCCCCCTAAAAAAAGCCCTAAAAAGGATCCAAATCCCTTTGCAAAGTTTGTTCATTCACCGAACCTTCCAAAACCGAAATCCAAGAGAAAGTCCACTTTTGATAATGGCTGCACGTTGGATAAATTTTTGAAGAAATAGATGTTGATTTATTGATTTTGATTTATTGATTTTTGCTTTGATTAATTTATTGCGTTCACCGTGATTTATTTGATTGTGTAAATGCGTCGATGGAATAAGTGTAACCGAAATTCTTGGCTTCAACAAATGGACCATTTATTGATAAGTAGGTGATAAGTAGAGGTATAAGTATATGGCATATTAAAATTAGTAATTTAAAAATATGGATTGATTGAATTGCGATACCATTATCACCTTGAGCCCAAGTTAGTTATAAAAAAAATTATACAAACTATATTGTAAAACACTGACAAGGACAAGGACATAGGAATGACAAGTTGCCAATGTATGAATAGAGGTCACACGGAAAACTTATGCGGAAATACTAGAATGCAAAAAATTATTCTGATATATATTTAAGGAGGATACTCAAGAATAAGAATGATAAACGGGAATCACTCATCAGCGAATAAAATATTCTTAGTAAAAGATGAAAGTAATCATGAAGTCGGAATATTATATACTAAAGATTAAATTATGCGTATTGATTGTAGAAATATTAAGTTATTTAAAAAGATGCGTAATTTTTATACAATTAGGCATTAATAATTTTGTCTATATAAATATTCGAATTTAGTGTATTTTTATGTAGTTATATATTAGTAATTATATTTTTATGAAGGAATTATAGTGAAGTTAAATTATTCCAAAAATTATATAATAAACATGGAAGTATTCTTCAATTTCAATTAGATTTAACAATTTATTTAAAATGTGATGGTTAGATTTACAAAATTATGAATTAAGTAAATGATCTAAAAAGTATAGTACTAGAAAATATGTCTTTAATTTAAAATTTTAAAATTACATTTTTTAATCGGATATTTTAAATTATTGATACTTAAACTAGATTTTAAATTTTTATAAATGTACATTTATTTACAAAAAATTTAATAAAATTAAATAAAAATAATATTGTAATTAATGAAAATTTATGTTTTGTTTGAATATTCAAATAAATGAAATTGATAGATTTTTATATTTATTAACAAGTTTTAAAATCTTAGTAAATTTTGATATATAAACTTATGAATTTAGTATTTCAAAATTTATAGATATTTAATTGAATTGTATATAAATGGTTATTAATATTATAAGCGGAGTTCCTGTTGATTTTCCCAATGAACCGTATCCGACGCAATTTTTTATGATGAATCGAGTAATAATTATGAATATAATAATATTGTATTTAAAATTTCTAGATAATAAATACGTTGATTAAAGGTCATAATTGCTTGTTGGAGTTGCCCACAGGTAGTGGGAAAACTATGGGATTATTATGTTCGACTTTGGCATGGTTTAAAAATGGCGCCTTAGCAGGTAATATATTTTTGTATTTGTGCTCGCGCATTATTGCCACATATTTAGTTGATCCATCCACTGGAAACCAGACCCAAATGTAAATTATTATTTAACCATTTGGTCACTCAATGCAATTATAGTATAACGAAGATTTTCTACGGAACGCGGACTCACAAGCAGATCCAACAGGTCGTGCGGGAGCTCAATAAAACTGCTTATCGCAATGTCAAGTAAATGATTGATTTTTCTATGATTAATACTGAGGTATACGAATGAGGAGTAAGGGAATATGATGATGAGCTGGGGAGCGGTAGGGGGGGGGTAAATGAATAAATGAAGTACATTTGGTCATCAGAAATAATGAAGTCATTGAAACTGGTGGAATAAATGATATAATATATTAATTTATTTATCAGCCAATCATAATGCAGCATTTCATTATTTAATTGTTTTACACCAATCAGTGATCATTTCATTCCTTTCTTTCTGTTGTTAGCTATTGAATTCTCTGATAATTGTTGATTATATTTGATTATATTTGATAATATTTGATTATATATTGATTATATTTGATTATATATTTGATTATATATTGATTATATTTGATTATATATTGATTATATATTGATTATATATTTATAATATATTGATTATATATTGATAATATTTGATAATATTTGATTATATATTGATTATATATTGATAATATTTGATTATATATTGATTATATTTGATTATATTTTGATTATGTTTGATTATATATTGATAATATTTGATAATATATTGATTATATTTGATTATATATTGATTATATATTGATTATATATTGATAATATTTGATTATATATGATTATATTTGATTATATTGATTATATTTGAATATATATTGATTATATATTAATAAATTCGATTATTTTTGATTATATTTGATAATATATTGATAATATTTGATTATATATTGCTAATATTTGATTATATATTGATTATATTTGATTATATGTTGATAATATTTGATTATATATTGATAATATTTGATTATATATTGCTAATATTTGATTATATATTAATTATATTTGATTATATATTGATAATATTTGATCATATATTGATTATATATTAATAATATTTGATTATTTTTGATTATATATTGATCATATATTGATAATATTTGATTAATTAATTAATCATACATAAATTAATAATATATCAATTAATCATATATAAATTATTAAATGATTCGACCGAGAAAAATGAAAAACAAACAACAGCGATAAGGCTCAAATAATGATTCTAAAGGTTGGTTTAGTAGTCTAAAGAAATAATTTGTTGATCTCAACAACGATACTTAATTTACAACATCAAAAATAGCATCGAGGCCAGTAAGGATTATAATAATAATGATTATGGGTATGAGGGAATGATTTCTTGGCAGCATCATTAATTAAATTTTAAACCTCTAACATAGCCTTTTTCTCAACCAATGCAGTCGAAGGTATATGGTAATATAAATTATCGTTATATTCTTATCACGTCAGGTACATGTCGCGATGCGTGGTCATTGACATAAGGGATAATACGATGATGGGGAGAATCGCAAATCTGACAAGTAGCCTCACAATTGGCAAAACTCCAATTGGGAAAGAAATTGAACATTTCATTCATATCATCAGTGGAATAGGAGTCTCACTTGGGATAATATTTTTTATAATTGCTTTTTTATTGGGATCATATTGGCTGGATGCAGTCCTTTTCCTGATAGGTGTTATTGTAGCCAATGTCCCGGAAGGAATGCTCGCCACTGTAACAGTAAGGATTCCTAATTAAATGCTGACATATGAATAGTGTAAAATGTAATATTTCCAATTTATCACAATAGAATAAACTCTCAATGAACCTATGAAGAAGGGGAGGGGAGGGGAGGGAGGGGAAAGGGAGGGGAGTAAACATATTGACCTCTGGGTAAACTTTTATTTTAATTCCCTCCAACTGTTATAATGATAAAAGTGCTGCTTGCCTCTGAATAAAAATCTCGTCGAAGCCACTGTCCATAGTGATCAAAGGTAATCATTGCAAGTGTAAGGGTATCTCACCATAAAACAGTCAGAATTAATGGCTGCGAGTCTCGAGGATAGCCAGTATGGATATTAGATCATGAATATGGCAACATTGAAGCTCTAAATGGTTCTGGAAACGTATTAAAAGAGATAAAGTAGTAATGAAGAAATATGACCCCGTTGTTTCAAGGATTACGTATTTTAGAATTATATGGAGTTGACTGAGACAAGTTATAAATATTTTTATTTATTATATTGATTAAATCTTTAATTAATTAATTAATTAATTAGTTAATTATTTTATCATTTGATCGCTTACTTCTCATTCAGGTCATGTTGACTCTCACCGCGAAGAAGATGGCTAGAAAGAACTGTTTGGTAAAGAATTTGGAAGCAGTGGAAACACTAGGATCAACCAGTATAATATGTTCTGACAAAACAGGAACTCTTACCCAGAATGTCATGACTGTGGCCCACACTTGGTACAACAACAAGATCTATGATTCCCCAACGTCAGAAAATCAAATAGGTTTCCTTGTTTCATAGGCTTCCCATCATAATACCTTATACAGGGTTAACTAATAAACAGAATGATGAATCCTGGGACTTATTATTACGAGTTGCCATTTTGTGCAACCGAGCGGCGTTTAAAGCAGGTGAAGAAGACAAAGTTGTATGGAAACGGGAATGTTCTGGTGATGCTTCAGAATCTGCTTTGCTAAAGTATGGCGAATTGGCGAAAGGAAAAACAACTGAATATCGGGAAGGAAATCCAAAGGTTATAGAGATCCCATTCAATTCCACAAACAAATATCAAGTTGAAATCATATATACCTATTGACAATAAAACTGATATTCATTATTCAGGTATCTATTCACGAGACTAATGATGGCGATCCTCGGTATCTACTTGTGATGAAAGGAGCACCAGAGAGAATCCTAGAGCGCTCTAAAACGATCTTGATAGACGGACAAGAAATCGAAATTGACGAGCATTGGAAAGATGAATTTAACAATGCTTATATGGAAATGGGCGGAATGGGAGAACGAGTTCTTGGATTCTGCGATTATCGGCTGGACGAGAAATTGTTCCCTAAGTAAGCATATGTTACAAATTGAATGAGATTGTAGGATCGAGAACACGACCAAATTGATCACAATAAAACCTAAATATTAACCCTAACCCCCAAATTTTATATCAGAAGTTCTCAGCCAAAGGATCCACAAGAAGACATAATTGAAATATTTATAGAGAATATGGCAATCATTTAATGATAATGAATATAAGAAAATTATGCAAATATATACAAGCTCAAAATTCACATTACAATAAATAAATTTGTATATTGATTCTAATTAATTATATAATCATTAATCATATTGTATATTGCATATTGATTCTAATTAATTATATAATCATTAATCATATTGGATATTGCATATTGATTCTAATTAATTATATAATCATTAATCATATTGCATATTGATTATATAATTGATTAGAATCAATATACAATATGATTAATGATTATATAATTGATTAGAATCAATATGCAATATACAATATGATTAATGATTATATAATTGATTAGAATCAATATACAATATACAATATGATTAATGATTATATAATTAATTAGAATCAATATGCAATATACAATATGATTAATGATTATATAATTAATTAGAATCAATATGCAATATCCAATATGATTAATGATTATATAATTAATATATACTATATAAGATCCTTTGAGCTTTTAATTTGAGATTCTTTCAAATATTTTACATGACTAATTAAATCTTTTTTTCACTTCTTTTGGGTTTGCTCTTCAATATTTTTGATGTCCAATCTTTTTTTACTTTTCTTTCTATTTCCCCCTCTATCTTATATCAATTAATTTTATATTTAATAATTAATGCTATTACTACTATTTAGTAAGTAGATCTATTATTTTAGAAATATCTCATACTTTTTATGCATATTCTTAAATCATCTTTATAAAACTAAAAGCTTAACCTTGTCATTCTCACCATTTAGAGGTTTCCATTTTGATGCGGATGATGTTAACTTTCCGTTGTCGGGATTCAGATTTATTGGATTAATCTCAATGATAGATCCACCTCGACCTTCAGTGCCAGACGCAGTGGCCAAATGTCGATCGGCTGGGATAAAGGTTATCATGGTTACTGGAGACCATCCAATTACTGCAAAGGCAATCGCTAAAGCAGTTGGGATATTTAGTCCGGAAAATAAAACAATCGAAGATATAGCCTTATTACGAGGAGTTCCAATATCAGAGGTTGGTTACAAACATTTTGAAATTTATACCTGTTTTAGGTTAATCCTAGAGAAGCTAAAGCCTGTGTAATTCACGGATCCGATTTGAAGGAAATGACATCTGTGCAGTTAGATGAAATTCTAGAGTATCATTTAGAGATCGTGTTTGCCAGAACCAGTCCACAACAGAAACTAGAAATTGTTGAAGGATGTCAAAGACAAGGAGCAATAGTGGCGGTAACGGGAGATGGAGTTAATGACAGTCCGGCGCTAAAAAAAGCCGACATCGGTACGGCTCTAAAAATCATCTTTTTAATAATAATGGTTACAGTGACACTTAGTAATCATATATAGTATTGTTGAGTTTTTACTTGTAAGTCGGTCCTGTCTCTGACTCCTCGTGTTCTTATTTTACCAAATCAATGAAAACTCAACACAAAATAACTTTATTCGCTTTTCATCACAATTACAATTTGTCACTATTTGCACCTTTCTCTCAATTTAAATTTGGTTCGCTAAGGTAAGAAACCCAAGGGGCAATTACCTTTTCTTGTACGAGTCTAGCTTCTTTATAATTCACAAATTTCCTCTTTTGACTTGTCCTTGCTGGATTTTCTGTTTAGCTTTTTCCTTTTTCTCTTCGACCAAATAGCGGCTTGCTCATTTCTAAGCTCTCCTTTTATACTGTGTCTAAGAAGCCAATTATCTAGCAAACTGAAATTAATTGCTTCCCCGGGCACCCTAAGTAACTTTTGAAAGGTTTAACAATTATTTTAATTTATTTACCCTGCAATTATAAATCGAATTATTATTACCTTATCTGGTGTATCGGGTCTCACTGCGCATCGGGTTTTCTTCAGTGCTCGGGTTTCCCATGGGCTCGGGCTTCCATTACAGATTAATTAATTTTAATTCATTTGTTTTTCCTTATAAACTTTTTCTATGATCACCCTATTACATTTTTATTATGCTTTCTAACCTCGTCTAACAATTTGGCATTCAACCATACCCGATATTGATTTTTAATTTTCATTAAATTTTAATTAATTTTGTACTTATATTGATTTTACCAATTTTTTGTTCTGCTTTCTGGTACCATGTGAAATTTATTTTGTTTTTGCTCTAACCCCAACAGTATTCATTAAAAAGCTTGACTCTTAATCAGTAAAGATATCGATGTTTTTTTGATATTCACGGGTTTTCGGCACTGCCTTTTTCAAGTGATTTTGATCATTATCTATTAATATTTTCCCCACTAAATTTTCAAAAATACATTTGATTTGTTGTCATTGACCTTAAGAATAACTGATAATATAAAAAAATATTAAAAAAAGTAATAATTAAATAATATAGAAATTTTGGGAAATATGCTTTCAAAAGATGAGATTTAAAAATGAAAATTGACACATTTAATGAAATATTTAAATCGCGTATATAAATAGTTATTTGAGGCTTTATTTTGTAAATATTTTAAAATGTTTTATTAAAATGGGCTTCTATGGGCTAATTATAGAAGCTTTAAAAATTTAAAAATTTATTTGATGTTTATTTTAATTTTAAATAATTTTTTTAAAATTTAAAAAAAGAAAGTATATCATTATATTATCATTATCATTATTTTTAACCAAGGAGAAGTAGGAAAAAGGAAATAAAAGAAGGATAGAAATGAATGTTCGGGAAGAAGATTGCTAAATTTCAGGAGATTGACAAGGACTATCTTATAGTCAAAAATTTTTTCATTAAATACATTATTTGCAGCAAAAGGCTTAAATTATCATTTTATTGGTTTTAAATAATCATAATAATAATTATAAAATAAATGATCTCGAATGTTGGTCAAATAAAGTAATTTAAACTTTTAGGGATCGCAATGGGAATTTCTGGAAGCGATGTCAGTAAGCAGGCGGCTGACATGATCCTGCTGGATGACAATTTTGCTTCCATTGTTGTAGGCATCGAGCAAGGCAGGATTATTTTTGACAATCTGAAGAAGTCCATTACTTACATTTTGGTGAAAACTATTCCAGAAATAGTTCCGTTCTTGGCTTACACAGTGATCAACATTCCTTTGGCACTGGGAACAATCACGATCCTATGTATCGACTTGGGAACAGATATGGTAACATAT